>JACDOX010000050.1:3490803-3504853 GCA_014549065.1 Cardinalis cardinalis
TTTACCATTGGTGGTTTTGGTTATTAAAACCAAAGAAAGGTCTTTTGGAGTCCAGTGGTTGGTTGTGCCTTGGCCTGAAACTGAAAGCTGATAAATTTGGTATCTACTGACACTTAAATTTGCTGTAAATTTGAAAAGTTCAATGCAAGTCAGTTGCTAAAACACTTTGTAATCATTAAATTCTCCCCTGAATTTCTTCCTTGTGCAGAGATAGGTTGAAAATAATCACAGAGTGAAGACATTCCAGCCTGTATTGACACAGAGTCAAKGGACATCCAGCAGTTGACAGTTCTCTTTTACTGGTTTCATACTTTAAATACAGAATTTTTGTGAGAGAGTGGAAATGTCAAAGCTGTGTCTGTAATTGCCTATAATTACTGTTTTCTGAATTATTTTCTTTTTCTGGGGGAGGTTTTATCTGTTCTCCTTTCTGCTTTGTCTGAGACTTGTATACTTTTGTCTTCATTTGTTTGTTAACCAAGGGGAAYTTTTATCTTCTTACTGTCATGTTTTAAGATTTATGTGATTACCTCTAATTTGGAACTTGGCAAACCTTATGAAATGTGGAAATGATGTAGTTCTGACCTGATATACCTACCTTGCATCTTGAGGCAATGCTCTTGGCATGTTTGATGGCCCTGCAAGTCCCTTTATTTGCAGTTTGTCATCACAAAATGGATTTGGCTCCTGGTTACTCTAGAAAAGGATTAATGATTCCTACATAGCTGAAGTTCCAGTTTAGGCTTCTCAGTTTAAGTCTGGTTGCAACATCTGAAATATCAAGGATTGTTATTAGAGACAGATTGAGTTGTTTCAGGAGGTGTGGGCAGGGTGCAAAGCTGTGTGTGTACATCTGAGGGTGTCATCTTTTCACTTCACTTTATTGGCTGTTACASAGCAGTGTCTGGAGAGTTCAGTTTATCTATCTGAGTTAATCTGTGACCTCAGTTTATTGTATATACCCAGCCTATGCTGCAGATCCAGTTCAAATTAAAACAAAGTGCAAGGTCTTGGCACTTCCCTCCCATCTGAAGCAGCAGTTGTTTGATGGTGGCAATGTTGGGAACACTTTTGCAAAGAAAGCTGCAGGCAGTGGTTAACATTTTAATTGTCCTGTCCTTTAAATTTGCTCATTTTGGGAGTCTTGTCAATGCTGATGCTGTCTCCCTCATGCAAAGCCAGGATGACTTGTGATTCCAGTCCTATTTGTTAAGTGAATGTATTTCATTTGCAGCTAATGACTTGCTGCTGGTGGATGGTAAGTGCTGATGTGTTTTATTGTCTGTTTAAAGCTCTCATGAATCTCTGGAAGAGTCTTTAGATTCATTTTTGCTGTGGTTTCTTGCTTGTGGTTGGGTGTCATTCAAGATTTGTAAGGCATTAAGAGCTGTAAGGTTGCCTTGTCTGACTGCATCTCTCTCAATGTGGCATTTCAGCATTTGGGATCCAGTGCAATTCATGTTGACAAAATCTAAATTGGGATGCTGAAAGGGTAAAGCATTCTGGAAATTGACTTTGTTGTTCTTGTTGTCAATTAAGTGAGTAAGTCTCAGAGTAAAATCTTCCTGTTTGTTCAGGATTCTCACTTGTGTGCCATTGGCATGCTGGAAATGCAGATAAGATGTGATAAAAGGTGCTGTTACTATTGCCTGCCCACAGATGGAATTTGTTTGCTGCACAAATACACCTACAGGCTTGTTCCATGCAGAGGCCTAAGCAGCTACACAGAAATATATACTGGTTTTGTTAATTCACARAATTCTTCTGTGGTGTGTTCAAGACAAATATAGATAAATAAGCCAAGACTTCATTAGGGAGAATTCTGTTTCTGCCAAGTTGTATTTCAGTAGGCCAAAAAAATTCCTTTCAAAACATTTCTTGATGCTTCTGAAGGGAATACCTGTGACTTCTAACATAATCAATCTGTTCTTAGATAGTAAAAGTTGAAGATTAAAAGATAATTTTGCCTTTTCACCCAATAACTCTGAGCCTCAGTACGAGACATCATGTTTTGCATCTAAGAACAAAGTGAAATATGAGCTAGAAACATGGAACATGACTCTGAGCAAATAGCATTTCGATAGGTCAAGTGTCTAACTAGTTCCCAAAAAAAAAAAAAGGTTGCAAAGTTCTCCTGCAGGACTGCTGGAACTCCAGGTTCATGCTGTGCCTTTCTGAAGAAATGTCATTATCAGCCTCTGCTACTGCATCACTGACCAAGGCWCCATTGGAATTTTGATAAAATAAATGTGCAAGTCTGTTTAACTGCAGAGGCAAATTCCATCCTCTCCATTTTATCTGGTTGCTTTCCYGAACTCCTTCTCCCACGCCTGCTTTCCAGCTCAGCTTCCTGGAGATGCTTTACAGCATCTCCATCATTTTTTTGGGCTTGTGTGGTTCTCCCAAGCTGACAGAGCTCAAGTCTTGCTGTTCCCATTCTCTCAGGATTCGTGGGATGAAGTGGAAGAGCTCATCCCTTCTGGCTCCAGATTAGAAATCCTGGAATTGTCAAATGGGTTTCTTTCTCTGGGGGCATGATGAACTTCTAACTTTTTTCTTCTGGCCAACATTATGTTTATAAGGCTGGAAGCTCTCTTGAGAAAATATTAAAAAAAAAAATATTTTAAAAATAAAAATATTGAAGAACTTGATATTGGAGAATGGTGTAATTCTAGGTAAAAAGTTTGTTGCAACTTCTGAATTGTCCAGCTGCACTGATATGGGAAGACAGTTGTTTTCCCCCTGTTGCTTCCCTCTTGTGGATTTATGATGCTGTTTTTCTGAGAAAACCGAGATGTTTTTTATCATCACTGAACAAATCATATCCCTGAGAGAAGCATAATGTGCATATTACATATAGACAGACTGAGAAAAGATCATTACTTTGCCTCAGGCTACAAAATAAGACAGCAATATAGTGGGAAGCTCAGTCTCTCAGCCTCCTGGTTTAACCAGTGAATGACTCATTATACTGGCTGAAAAAAGCCCTGGGAGTGAATGGTGGTGAATAAAGCCTGGGAAATGATTGGTCAGAACAGAGTGTCCTGTTCATGGTTTTTAATAACCTGGGACTTTCACACCCATTTTGAGATTAAACTAAAACTATGTAACTGTATTGTGCTTCTGGCTACATCCCTGGTTAATAAGCAAAGCAAATGTTTTTTTGAACTGACTTGCTGTCAGTATCTTTAGTTTAGACCATAAGAGCAGTCATTGCACTTGTGGTTTGCCTTTTTGGCAGATTTTATTTTGTTGCTCCATTTGCCTGTCACTGGCTTGGCAATGAGGTGGCATTGGGCTTCTGTCCTTCCAATTGAGGGGACTTCTGAATATCCCCCTCRGCATCACAGCAATATTTACATCCAGAGACCTTCCTGATCTTGGAATTGCAAGAAGCCACCTCCAGGAAGAGGTTTGATTTTTAATTGCAGATAGAAGATCCACAGATCTTTGCTCAGTTTATTCCAAGCCCATTTTCAAGGCTCAGAGGAACTTCAGATGGGATGTCAAATTCTCAATGTCTTCCTGACCCTGCAACCTCCTGCTTTCCTTCTGCTTCCTCAAGAGTAGTTTGGGGAGGATTTTTTAATTGACCTAAGATGAGGGTTGGTACAATCTTTGTGCATCTCCCACTTCCCATTGTGTGCTGGGTTTGGCTCTGCTGTTTGYATCACTGCAAGTTAAGGAGTTTTCACCCATTTACCATCAGATTATTTCCCCAATTACTTTGTGTATTTTTCCTACCTAATTTGTTGCAGATTCTCTGTCCTGACTCACCAGACCAGTCTGACAGAAGACAAACCCAGTGAGAAATGCCAGTAATTTTCTATGGCATCAGTGATTGGAAGGGCTGGTGGGATGATTGCCTTGATTGCTTTGAGAATTGCAGACTCAGATCCTCTGCTCCCAAAAAGAGACAGAAAATAGATTGCTGAGGACATGAAATTTCCTTCATTCCTATCCCAACCCTTCTTTATGTGATCCTCATTAAAATTGTGTTTTATGGTCAATGCCTGTGTCCCTGGGCTTCAGTGTGCCAACCTCAACACCTCCCAGTGTTGGAATAATTTATAACCCAGGGTTATAAATTTTTTTTTTCTGTGCACAGGWAACCCCGCTGCAGAATACCCTTTGGTCTGTGTACCTTTTCAGCTGGATATTTTGAAATACAAAGCTCTWCTGACTGCACAGTTCTAACCAAAATTTGCAAGTTATCTGAGGGTTTCGTTTTCCTCCAGAGTTGTATGACTAAGCATGAGAAGGGAAAACAGATTAATCATCACTGAAAACAAACAAATAATGACTTAATAATCACAAATCTGACTGAGAAAGCAGTATTAATTATTCATAGAGGGTGATTTATCTTAAAACATAGTGTTAGACTGGCAGCTGAAATAAAGACAGATGTTTCTGCTTTGTCCCAGAGGATTGGAAATACAGAATTGGAATTAACTTTGATACCCACATAATGATGTGGGAGGTTATGGAGGTTTGTATAGTTGTTATTTGTGTATGAAGTCTGCTTTGAATCACAGATGGAAACACTTTASTATCTATACTGTTTCTAGTTTCCTGGAATTGTGGAATCATAGAATCATAGAATGGTTTGCRTTGGATTTGGATTTTAAACTCATCTCATTCCACTTCCCTGTCACAGGCAGGGACCTTTTCCACTGRACCAGGGTGCTCCAAGCCCTGACCAGTTTGGCCCTGARCACTTCCAGGGATGGGGCAGCCACAACTTCTCTGGGCAACCTGTGCCAGGGCCTCACCACTCTCAGTAGAGAATTTCTTCCTAAAATCTAATCTAAACCTTCTTCCCTATGTTGTGTAGAGACTACACTGTAACATCTTTCATTTAACACTCTCACTGCATGTTTTGGGACAGGAATGAAGAGAAATGAAAGATGCCATGTATTACATTGATAGTTTATAGTTATAAAATCCCTCCTAGTAGTTACATTCCACTTCTGAAGTGCTTTGCAAGCACATCTAAATACCATAAACCAGAGTTTCAGAATATAGCATTTAGATTAAGGATGGAGGCCCTTAAGTAAAGAAGAGTGAAAAGGAAGGAATAAAGTTCTGACAAATCTTGAATTTTCAACACTTAGAATATCTGGTTTTGTCTTCCACCTTTATTGTAGATCTATTGTGATGCTTTGGAGAGGTTGGTTTGGTTTAATTTTGGTTTGGTTTAATTGTGTTGAAGGGGTRTTGTGAGTAGCTACTGAAATTTTAAAGAATGTAGGTGGATTGGAGCTGCACCATCACCCATTCCAGACCCCACTCAGAGAAGGGCCAGTCCATTATTAAATGGAAATGCCAAGTCAGGCTTTGTAAAGGAGTGGTACCACCATTCTTTAGTAATTTCCCAACCCCAGCATGTGCACTAGAGCCAGGTTTGATTCCGTGTTTCCACCCCATTAACATTAACATTAACATTCCCAGTTAATTTCCACCCAGATCTCTGCAGAGGTCTCTTACGTGCACTGAAGATTTTCTTCTGTAGTTGCATTATTTATATTTAGAATTTAAGGTGAGAGGAAGGACTTAGGGTTATGGAGAGGAAAGGGAAAAACAAGTTKTGAGGGTTAAAAAGCTTTTCTAGAATGGGAGCTCAGAATCTGTTGCCTTAGTTTAAGGTGTTAAAARGGTGCAAGGTTAACACAGGAAAACTTGTTCATAGACAACTGTTTTCTCCTTGTGTAATTTCATCTGCTAAAGTATATGGCATCATCTTGGAAGTGTGACAACATGATTTTTATTTAAAAAAACACCACAAAATAAGCTTTAATCCCAAAGCAGCATGCATTTGTGTTCAGTGCTTAGCCTGCTGATCAGCACATATACTGAAAATAATCCAGATTTACTTGAACCCCTTGGGCAAATTTGTGGTATTTAAAGTTACATTTTTTTACATTGTATTTGCATTGTATTTGCATTGTATTTAATACATTGTATTTTTCATTGTCCCTGAGATTTGGGATGTATACTGCTACAGAGTCTATTAATACATATAAATAAGTCATGCAGATGTAATAGCTTTTTATTTTAACTCCCATTTTTTCCTGGGCACCCTGAGAATGCTTTCTATGAAAATCTCCATCTCAGAGATTTTAATAATTTTTCTCTAATAATTTCTTTAGAGAGTTGGTTYTTTCCTGGAAGCTTATTGCTAAGCTATCTTCATTATGTTATTATTATTTAGGTTTTCCTTCCACGAAATAACACCAGAACTTCTAAGAACTTAATTTTGTGAGAATGGTTGACCTTTCAAGATATTGAAAGCCCACACATTTTCTTTGGGAAGATGGCTGCATTTTATCTGTCTGGACAGACTGAGAGAACTTCTTGAAAAGAACTTCTTCYAGCTACTTTTCTGTGCTGAAGCCTAAAATAAAA
This sequence comes from Cardinalis cardinalis, assembly GCA_014549065.1. Taxonomy (NCBI): domain Eukaryota; kingdom Metazoa; phylum Chordata; class Aves; order Passeriformes; family Cardinalidae; genus Cardinalis; species Cardinalis cardinalis. The sequence goes on from JACDOX010000050.1 coordinate 3,497,209, forward strand.
TTAGTAATAATTGCCAATGCTTCCTCACATGGCTTAATAATAGAACCTATGGTAGAACATCCTATCAGCTGTTGGCTGCTTTTATCATTCCAAGAGAGAARAGGCACATGGAATTTTAACAGCCTCAGACCTTTTCAAAACAGGTGATCTTTAAAATTTTAATTGTCCGTTGARGACTGTCATTCATTTGTTTCAGCATTAGCAATGTTTGGATCCCTGACTTAAATACAGTGCTGACTATTATTCTTACCATTTAGCTAGACTCAAGTGCCTGATGTTATAGGAAAGGGCTTTTGGTTCCTAATTATGCACATTCTTTTGTATAGGTTATGAAAAATGATTTTGGAATTATGCCCTCCCTGTCCAGGAACATACAAATTTTGTATATTAAAGTTAAAGCAAAACATGGGACTAATGGATATCTGATTTCCTTGGAAATAGGATTTTACCATGTAATGAATTCTGGGTGAAGAATTATTACCTGTGGTTTGTCACACTATGGCACATATTCCTGCCACCTAAATCAAATTGGCCAAGGTAAATTGGGAGTTTTCAAGATTTAATGGTCTTTGTTCCTTTACCCTGATCATCCTGGTATTCATTCAAGGATGTCCATATTTCCTGTCTCTCCTTTCACATTTTTCCATAAAATGTCTTTGCTGCTGTTTCTATTTCTAGATACAGTTTTATGARTTTGTATTTATAGAGTTCCTTTTGCATGTTTACATGTACAAAAAATGCACTAAGGCTGTATGTGGGTMAGCTTATGGTTAGTGTGTATTTGTGCAAAAGAAGTTCAGATTTGGAGGGGAAGAAAAAATTGTGGAATCCAGGATGCAGAAACTTGGTAATTTAGTTTTTTGAAGAAACAAGTGATATTTTCACCCTGCAACCACTTGCTGAATATTCTGTAAATAGATTTTATTCATATCCCTCTAGGAGAAACGTGGCTGCAATTTATGGAAAGCTCATCGTGCTTCATGGAAAAGCTGAATGCTGCAGCTTTCATTAAAGCTCACTGGTTCATAAATGTTGCAGTGCTATGAGCAGTATAGAAGTGCTGGGTTGTTGGGTTTTTTTAGGTTTTTTTGGTTAGTTTGTTTTTTTTTTTTTCCTTTCTGGCAGGCAATGTGATTTTATTGCTTGAAGATAATTCCTGCAGAGTTCAAAGAAGGAAAATAATGTGAATTCTCAATGAATTCTGAAAGAATTTGGTGCTGGCTAATAAAAAGATTTTCAGAACAATCTAGAAGCTGATTGACAAGGTTTCAGTGGACTGTGCACTTCTGTGGCTTCCACTCAGACCTGTGTGCAGTTCACATTCCAGTCAAATCATCCATTCTTGGTTTGCCTGTCAAGAACTGAAGTTCAGGGAGAGACTTTTGCTGGGGCCCAGCTCTGGATAGCTGCAAACCTTGCAGCTTTAAAATGTTCACAGTGGTAAAAAAATGGATCAGCAGAAAAGAGCTTTGCTGTGGAGTGACTTTCATTTTCAAAAGATGAAATCTGTTAGTCACAACAAATTATATTCTCCCTTATCCCAGCAAATTCTTCCATCCTGAGCAGAAATCCTGGGACTGGTGCTTGTGGTGTCCCTGCAGTGTCCTTGGCAAAGTGCTTGATGGATTAGCAAGAGAATTGTTCTATTACACTGATTATGGGCAACTCATTCTTCATAGTAACAGCTGAGTGTGGTGCATTGCTATTTACCATCCCAGGCAGCCCAAATTAAAGTTTGAATATGGGTATATTAAAGCCATATATTAAAAAAAAACCAAAAAAAACCGAGGAAAAATATAAGAAAGAAAATGWAAAAAGAATTCACTGTAGTTTTAACTTGCTGGGTTTGTGAAGCATCTYCAGGCTCAGGACCTTGTGTGGACACCAAGGATTCTGAGTCATGTTAGGAGGGAGCAGCTCTTTCAGTTCATGTCTTGTGTGTTTAGGTGTAAATGGCCAAACATGAGGTAGATGGGAGGGTACAGATGGAATACAGAGAATATGGCCCAACACTGCTTTAGGTGGGCTCTGGCCTGCAACACTTTCCCTCATTCCTGTGACCCAACTCCCACCTCTGCTCCTTCCCAAGCTGRAAATAGAATATACAATTGTTGCATTTTGGCTTTTCACTAAGTGGAACAATCTAGAGTATCAGAAAGAGGTATTAAAGCCCTTGAGAAATATTGACGCTAATTAATATTTCAAATGAATATTTTTTTCTTTTTTGTGTCTTTTTTTTTTCTTTTTRAGAAAGTMATTAGGTATCRTGACTGTTTTGGTTWGTCTGCAACAAGCAAATCCTTAAGGGATGAAAATATGCTCTAACTAGCTGCTTTGCAAATGTATAAAATTCATAATGTGTTTGATTAAAACTTCTATATTTCTTAATTAAGCTTTGTACTGAATTCTACAAACATTTGATAAAGAGTAGCTCATAAATCCTATAAGGTACACACACACCATCTTTGTCAAAGTCTGATGTATGGGTGTTGAGAATTAATTAAAATATTCAAAACTAAATAGGAAATTAGAAACATTGTAAAGACACAGCTCTTTGCATTACTGGGACCTTGGGCAGTGTTGGGAMTTCATATTTTTGGTTAGAATTGTCTTTGTGATATTTCCATATTCTTAAGCATGCCAGAAATGTGTGACAAAGGATAAATGGGGAAGCAGTGCTGAAAAGGGCAGAAATGTGGACCTTGAGTTCTAAACTGGCAACAGGCTGCTGAAGGGATTTCTACTTGGTTTGGTTTAGAATTCTAGAAATAGAATAATTAGGATAATTTACTGTCTTTTCCTGAAACCATTTTCTTCCCAAACTCTGAATAAGTGGGTGAACAAACTGATGTGGTCWTTTCAGTGCAAACAGGGMCAAATAAAATCAGCAAATWACCTTATAAATTCTTGTGCTGCACRCAGGAATTGCATAACATTTAGAGGTAAATAAAGTGAGTTTATCTAAATARTGCATGCTCTGCAAAGGCTGCCAGTTCAAGGCTTTCCAATAACCTGTTTCTTGAATGATCATCCCCAGGTCTCCTGAAGTACCCTTCTTCCCTTTTTTGCTGAATTTTATTATACACACTTGTGATTTTCCAGCTCAGAAAGAGAAAAGAGCCATAATGACATTATTGCTCTGGTTTTTGTTACTGAAATTTTCTCCAAGCCCTTTAGCAAAGTGAAGCTGAACCAAAATTGGTGGCATTCATCAGCACCAGTRAACAAGCAGGGATCACTCTTCACCACAGAGAGAATTTCAATGTTTCATTGCAATCCAGAATTAAGGGCTGTTCTTTCCTCATCTCCCTCTCCCCATTCTATTTTTCTTGGCCATTCATAATCCTGGCATTTGTGCTGACCTGTGTCCCTTGAAATTGTTTTGTAGCTCTTTAATTCCATTGTTTGAAATTACTCTGAGGTGAATTTTTTTTTCTGTTCTCTTCAGTGACAAAGGCTGTTAGAAAAACCAGCTCAGCTCAGGATRGGCTTAATCTCAAAAATCAGCTCCACAAGGTTTGACAAGAAAAACACTGAGTAGAAAAATAGGAAAGTTGCATGGACAACAATGTGTGATGTTATAAAAGGAGGGAAAGAAAAATCTGTTGGATGTTTCCATTCAGAAATCTGCAATCATAATGCAGGAAAACATCACAAGTGGTAATCTGCTTTAAGGAAAGTGTAAATAATTACAGTATAAGAGGTTGATTTATGCAGGTTTAAAATCACTGACAAAGTGGCAAATAAAATAAAAATCATTCTTCTTTCATTTCAGATTAAATTTCCAAAGTTAGAGTGAAAGACATGAACTTGAGACAAATAAAAATTCTATTCCAGATGTTTCTGAAAATCTTTGTGGTTAAATCAGGCCATTCAGTATTTGTCGTTCAATATTTTTATTATAATAAAATGACCATATTTTATAAAATCAGGTGTGATAGAAGTGCCTCAATGAGCTTTGGATTCTCACATGCTGTTATGCTTGTGGTCTGAAAGCTGCTTTGAARGGGCAAAAAAAAAGAAAAGGAAGTAAATTTTAAGAAGTCATTTATTTTCTCTGGTCAAAGCCAATCACAGCTGTCCTTGTGCACTGCCCAGTGCAGCATTTGGAGCAGCTGCTTCTGGTTTTTGTTTTGGGGACACCCTGGAAGTGTCCAAGGCCAGGCTGGATGRGGATTGGAGCCACCTGGGACAGTGGAAGGTGTTCCTGCCATGGCAGGGCTGGRRTGAGATGATCTTTAWCATCCCTTCCAAATCCAGCTTGGAAGCCTCAGATTTTACCCTCTCAATATAATTTCATGCACAGTTCTCCTTTTCAGCCCAGTGTGACCAGCAGCAGGTGCAGAAGTTGAGTTATGATGCAGATTTCTGAGAGATTCCTTCCTACTCTGGAGGAGCACAACAGTTGCTTATTTCAACAGAAATAATAAATARTAAAATTCTGCAGCAGCTGATGATGTTGGCCCAGTCCTTTGATCTCTAGGCAGGGGAACATCCAAGACCTTTCAGGCTTACAAGGAGCATTTTAAACTGTACTCACCAGCCTTAACCAAATCCTGCCATAAGAACCAGTTTYAAATGATAAATTTTATTTTAAGATTTTCAGAGTGAGACTTTAGCTGCAAAATCTGCTTTCAGTTTTCCTGTGATKCAGAGAAGGCTGAAAAGAAGTTTGTGCTTAGGAAGAGGGTGGCTTTCTTGACTTTCAAGTTGATTTTAACTTGGTTTGATGCCTGAAGAATGTCCTGTGTAGCTCATTTCCTCTGCTCAGGAACTCAGTGGTGATGATGATGATGGAAAACAAGCAGTGATCTCATTTTARTTCAGGAATGTCAGGTTATTCCTGGTGTTAGATGCTGTGGCATTTGCCTGCTGATGAGATGATGGAAAATCAGTYTTCATGTCTTGACACAGTTTCCCTTATGCGCCACTTTCAGTTGTGGATTGCAATTCCATGGGTAAAAAAATGTTTGGAAGAGAAGAATRTGGAAATTTATTAGCTGCATCTCTGTATTTTGGAACAATATTGAGGATTGTATGTATTGGATTGATTAAKTTTGTTTGCTCTTAATTGCAAAAATCCATTTGAATTTAACCAGCTTCTTATTTCAATTTGGCAATGCATCTGTACATGATGGCTAGCACAAGTGCTTTTGAAAATACAAATCAAATTGATTAACAAGCATTTAATCCCAAGCAGACTTTTTTCTGAAGACTTTTTTTTTTTCTGCCCAGTGATCATTATAAATATTTTAAAAACTACTATCTTTAAATGAAACATTATCCTTATAGAACTAAAAAAAATTACAATGCCTTTAAAAAAAACCAACAAATATGATGCATTTATAGTTATGACTTATTTTGTTTATTTTCTGAACAATTTTATTTTCCACTTTTTTTGCTTACACATTCCAGTTTAGAGTCATTGAGCCTTATTTCAGAAGAGGAGATTGGCTGCATTTTCCCCTGCTCACTCTGTACTTTATATTTAACTTTCCACCAATTCTGCCTGAGTGAGTGGGCACCAGTATTTGTTGAAGTTCCTTGTGTGGTTACAGGAAAGTAAGAAATGTAAAACTGTATTCAGAAAAATAATTTTCAGTGAGAACATATTTTGCAACATAATTATTTAAAACCAAGTGTAAAGTGATACACACACTGAGCCAAGTTCCCCTGTGGTTTTTTTATAGTTACATCCCTCTAATTTTACATAGTTCCTGTAAGTGAAAAAAAGTGAAAAAAGCAAGTGAAAAAAAGCCATTTTCTCTATAAAATATACCACAGGATAGACTCAATTTAGGTTTATTTTACTGAATTTCAGTTGTTTACCCACTCTGGCTGTCAAGCACAGCTGGCAAATATTAGTGCTAGCCATACCATGGACAGTGAATTAAAATAATATGTGTTTAATTAAAAAATGCTTCATATTGAGAGAGCTCTTAATGATGCAGCAGTTTTCATTCAATAATTGTACAGCATCAATCCAATATTACCAAAGAGCCTTTAGGTCACACAGTGTCTCCATCAACCTTCTTGATAAACTAAAAATATCCAGACCTTGACCTTTTTGGGGTTCTGCTGATGTTTCGAAGGGAAAATTCTGACACTGTGACAAAAATTTCCCAAATTCTGCTCCAAGAAATCAGGAGCAGAGCAGCAGAGCTCTTATCTGCCAGCTCCTCGTTCTACCCCTCATCCTGCAGGACCAGCCCTTCTCTCATTTCATTGGAAAAATTGCTTTTGCCTTTGTATTTCTTGCAGGAAAATCAACCTTTAGGAAATCTCCCACTTCTTCCCTAATTTATAAATCCCTGTTTGATGGTGTAGTTCCTTTTACCCTGTGCATAAATAGCACACAGATCTGTAGAGACAGATCCTAAAGGGRACCTGTAATAAAATCAGAATTAAAACCAGAAGCAGTCTCACACTTGAGTGAACTTTTCTTTCTTAGGGATGCTCATTCAGGCTTCTTCTCCTGGTGCACACTGAGCTGCTCTGACTTGAGTTCTCTTGGATTTTTCTGTGGGCTCTGGGCAGGCTGTGGCTGCAGCAAAGCTATCAAAAAGGTATTTCTATAGGCTGTGTATTTTACTTTTTCTGTCTACACCCAATTCTTACATGACATACCAGGAGAGCTTATCTTCTCTGCACTACTGCTTTCTTTGGCTAGACTAAAAATAATTTCCAGGCTTACTTCTTTTTTTTTCCATTCTTCCTCTTTTAGGAACTGAATTGACAGAATAGAAGTTGAAAGTGGAAATGTGTAGTATCAAGAATGAGTTCATCCTGAAATATTTTACAAACCACACATGAATGGCCATGCAAGGGATATAAGGGTGAAAAGGGCACAAAAAGTTCCTGYTGTACCATGGTTTGCATTGCCTGTGGAGTGAAACAGCAAGTGATTACATACAAACTTCAGMTTTCACCTAATCCTCGCCTCATTTGGCATTTTTTTCTATCTTTTTCCATCAAACTTACCAAGTTTAATAAATTTATCAAATGAAGTTCAATGTAGTGGTTTAGTCCAGGGCATAAATCCAGGCAGCTGCCTAACTTCAGGGAGTTGAAGTGAACAAAATCATATTTATTATATAAAATGCTCAATTTAACATTCCATTTCTCCCTCATTTTTAAAGTTAAGCRAAGGGCAGCTGTTTCACAGTCAGACCCTGCTGGTGTTAAACCAACAGGCTTACTGCTCTCATTTTAAATTGTTTGGAAAAGTCCTAATTTCATTCAGAATCTTCATGAGTGATAACCTCCTTTGGTCACCTGAATCTGCAGCCAAGTCCAATGTACAGACCCTGGTGTGAGAGTGACCCTGCAATGCCATGGAATCATGGAATKRTTTGGTTTGGAAGGACCTAAAATTAAATCTAAATTCTATTTAAAGAAAATTTCTGGTTCATATTGTTGGAAAATGGGTGGTTATTCCACCAGAAGTTCTGAGGGTTGTGTCCTGTCTCACTTCAGCCTTTGCAATTGTATTTGTGCTTCCTTTCCCTGAGAGCTCCTGCAGCAAACTGGGCTTTTACTACTGCAATTTCACAATTTGCTACAGTAATATTTCATCCAAGACAAGGAATTTAACAGGAAGCTTTCAGGAAAAGAAATGAATAAAAAAAAAAAAAAAAAAAAAAAA
>JACDOX010000050.1:3504860-3592122 GCA_014549065.1 Cardinalis cardinalis
AAAAAAAAAAAAAAAGAAAAAAAAAAGAAGGATTCTCTTTATTATGGTCGGTGATCAGTCCATTCCCTTGTACAAAGCAACTCTCGCTTCAGAGAAGAATTCCAGCAAGATCTATCCTTGTTTCAGTATCATGGAAGTTCACAAAACCATCCATCAATTGTTTTGGAAGTACTTTTAAACTTCTTTCAACAATATCTCAGGAAGTGGCTGAAGTTACTTTGTTTTGGTCAGAATGTTAGGTGGATAATACTGAATTTTTGAGGTCCTTGATGTGCAGTGCAACATGGGAAATAAATCAGAGATGATTTTGTTTTGATATCAAGTAACCATCCTAGCCTGTACTCAGGATTTTTTTTTTAATGCTGGAAACCTTTATAGAACTGTCAATATTTTAAACCTTGTGGGTGTAGTTTGTGTCTTCTTGACAGTGTGGAAAATGGAATGGTTCTCATGGCAGAGTTTCCCTTCAGAACTGGGGGTTAGGAGCCCCCATGTAGAACTGAAGCTTTGAAATTTGGTTTTGCTGGGGTATCTGTGMTGGATTCACATTCAACCAATGGTTTCCCATGAGAGCATTCTGAGATTGGTSTCCTGAGTGGGGATTATCCTTGTACACTGAGTTTTACTGGTGTTTTTTGTGCCTGGCTCAGAAGGCTTGGCACAAAGTCTGGCCTTTCTTCAACAGGCAATGTAGAAAATGAGGGGTTCTTCAACCACTAAAAAAAGTGGTTTTCTTCTTTTCAGGTTTAAAGTTTTACCACTGTCAGAAGCCACAGGATCACTCCCAGATTCATTCTGGTGTTAGGGACACAAAATACAACACATGTAAAAATGTGTTGTCATCTGTCAATGTCTGCAAAGTAGTTGAAAGCTTTGAAAAAAATCCCACATTGCCCAAAAATATTGATGAAATCAGCTTTGGATTACTGTTGTGTGCTGCTTGCTTCCCTATTCCTGAATCCATGAAGCAGAGCTTTGGGCTCAGTGGCAGTCCTGTGACTTCCTTCCATCACACCCTGGCTCTTCTCTSAGTGCACCAGGATGCATTTCCCACACTGCTGCAGGATCCTCCTGCCTGCAAGGGGCAGCTGCAGAGAGTTGGGATGGTTCTCCCTGAACACATCAAACTGTGCCTGCAGCACTGCCAATCAAGAGGAAATTAAAAAAAAAGTAGATAATAGTATGTATTTTAACATCTATTTTTTCATGTTAATGTTGTCTTCTTTTTTTTTTAACATTSATTTTTATGAAGCCATTGTATTAAGGTTTTCACTTCGGAATGAGAGTCTGAGAAATCCTTCATAATTACACTGGAAGGTGAATAGTTTGTTAACATGTGTGTGGTATTTTGTTTTAGGTGCCCTGAGTGGTGTTACCTGGAGTAAGCATCAGTAGAAATAAAACCCATGTACTGTAAAGTCAGGGGATGGAGTAGGGARGTGGGAGCTGCTTCAGGTTCTTGCTGTTTCATTTGTGCTGGTTTAGGAGGCATTGTAAATGTTTCTCCTGATTCCCAAAGCAAATGGCAAAATCTTCTTTCCCATTAAATATAAATAAATTGTAARTATTTTTGTACTCATCCCAGTGGATGTTCCATTATATTACGTGTTCATCTATTTTTTTTTACCTTCAGTTTGTCAGTGTTTGCACTCCTAGGAAATGTGTTCTCCTGCAAGGAGAAAAAAGTAAAAAGGAAAAAGTTTTCAAATGTTGATGGCAATAGAAATGAATGAGATCTACATTAATAATAGAAATGGGTTTTATTCACTGGTTTCAGACCACTGATGTGTTTTGGTAGCAAAGGGAGTGGGTAATTTTGACATTAAGCAGTGTTGCCCTGGGCTCTGATTAAGCTGAGAGAGTTGGAGACACAAAGCAGGTGGTTCTTGTAAGCATTAATTCAGTTTTTCCTCAGCTCCACTGTCAGCTCCTTCTCTTTGGGGCTCTCTCAGGAGCTAAGGGGGAAGAGGGTGGCTCTGTGAGTGCTCCTGGTTTTGAAATAAATGTCAAATGCAACCACACTTTTAAAAAATTGCAGCAAAAAAATCCTATGCATGTCTCAGTTTGGGGTGTCAGAGGGAAAGCAGTGACTGCATTGCCTTGGCAGGTTTGCATAGCACAGAAAAAGGGATTATTGCAGGCCACTGTGTTCTTTGCATGCTAAATTGTCAGGAAGGGACAAGATAAAGAAATCCTGTTTTCTTGAGGAAGCAGACCAATTCTTAACTCTTCTAATAAACCCCAGATTTTCAGGGAAGGCTGAGGGGAGTTTTTATTGCAGTGCTCCAGCCTTGCAGACCTGTTGCAAATTGTGTCATTTGTGTGAAGGGTGACATGGGCTTAGAGAAAACAGTATTTACTTCCTAATTTGAAAATCAGTTTTCCTAAGAACTGAAAAAAGAAAGTATAATTTCAGCTTGTTTTCTGAAGTATGAATTTTTACCATTAGTTTTAGTTATGACAAATTTCAAGAGGTGGTGACACAATGCTGGTGGATGCTTTGCTGGTGATACAATTTTTTTTCATAGTTCTGCAAATTTTTCAGTTCATTTGGTAATCTCAGCTTCTGAAATAAGAGTGCCCTTGTCTGCTCTGCAGGTTTGGAAGTCATCAGTTGTCCCTGGCTTGTGTAGATGAAACAAAGATAAAAATTACATTCTGTTATGTTTAAATCTATTATTTGTATCGCTTGAAGCCTATTAATGTGTAATACACCCACACAGTGCCAAGTGGAAAAATCCCTCAGTGATTTCCGGATGCTGAACCAGTGACTCTGAGCTGTCATTTTATKGGTGGCATGAGAGAGCACTTAATTTGTGGGTTTTATTTTCCAAGTGTTCATTAGCATCATCAATTCCTCTTGGGGAAAAAAGAAAAGGGAAAACATAMAGTGTTGACTTGAGACTATGTCACAAGGTGGAAAAAGAGTTGGAGCTGGAAATGTGAAATATTACAGGATGCTGTGGATGCTGTGTTGAGTTCTCAGGAAAATATTATTATGAATTTAACTGCTGGATGTTGAGGRAAGGAGTCTCTGGTCTGAAAATGGCACCCCAGACCTTGGCAGAAAGGTCAGCATCCATCAGCTTGGAAGGGAAATTATCAATCAAAAGTTCTGCAAGGTCTCTTTCCCAGATTGAGGCRGAATATTGGAAAATATGACCTCTCTCTGGAGCTCTGCTTTTAGGAAAATRTGCCTGCTTATTGTAGGCTGCTGCTGGAATCAGCAGTTGAAGTATTTTCTTCAGRACTGCTTAAAAAACTGTCCAAATTGTGTTCATTAATTAAAATAACTTAGCTGAGTAAATTTATTTTGAAGTATTTGTCATTTTCATGGCAATAGGGGTCTAAATAAATGGGATTTTGTCATGATGAAATGACAAAGGAAATGCAAATTGGATCTTTAAAAAAATGAAAGAGAGAGTTACAGTAAAATGCATTGATAAATACTTYAAAAACGACTCCCCAAATGACTGGACAAGATTTAAAATTGATAACTAATAGAAGGTATTASTTACTTCTAATTTCAGCACAGGAGGAGACAGCTGGCTGGAAACCAGCARAGGAAAAGTTTTTAGTCTCACATCTTGTCTCTAGTTTTTCTCTTGGTTATAAAGGGGAAGATTCAATGGAGACTTAATTTTCTTTTTCTTTTTTTTTTTGGTGGTGTTGATATACTGCTTTTTTAAAATGACACAGGATTTTTTTTCCTTTAATTAAAAAATAATACTGTTTTTCTTTTGCATTTGTGCCCTGAGTGGAAGAATGAAACTGAACACAAAAATTGCTGTGGACACTCTGGTGTTGTTTCAGACCTGAACCAACTCTGATATCTCCCATTTCTGTTTCAGCCACTTTAGAAAACAAAACAAAAAGCAAGTAACAGCTTTTATGTGCACTAATGTTATYTTTGCTTTACCTTTTAATGTTATCTTTACTTTACCTTGCCAGAGTGCTCTGCACAAATGATGCTGAGGTGTCTCCCCAGGCCCACGTTGGAGCATCCTGGGAGAGCAAAACTGTGCTGTGCCTGATTTCGGAGGGTGACATGTTGGAGATGCAGGGAGGTTGATTTTCTTTTCCTTTGTAGGCAGGGATGAAGGAGAATACTTGAAAATGAGTGTTGGATGTAATAGCTAAAATGTATTTGCTCTCTTCTTTCATTTAGCTTAATTTGAGAACTGGTGAAGTTCCTCRCCTCTATAACATTAACTTTTTGAGAAGCCCTTCAGAATACTAYACTTCAGGAACTCTGTCATTTTGTCAAATTTGGTTGAAGTAATAAAATATATTAAAAAAAAAATTATTGGAAAGGGACGACTTAATTTGAAGATGGTGTGATTGATTAAACCTTGTTTTATTATGGAACCTGATACACTTGAGCAAATCTGAATCAGATGCACAAAGAGTTTTGCCTTTTCCGCTCTGCAAGAGTTGTCATCAAACTCAAACTCAGCTGAGCTGCTCCATGTTTTGSCCCAGCCAATCAATTAGCAAAACATTAATTTTTTATAAATGTCATCCTGCTATAAAATCACTTTGTGTCAGTTGATTTTTCCCCTGGAACTAATTTCTATGGCACAGGGATAAGCATTGAAGTGTGCAATATTTTGGATCTAAGCAAGATTTGTTACAGTAGCATTAGAACCATATGCTTTAAACCAGATGGGATATAAGTTGTTTTTTTCAGGTCTGCTTTCTTTCACCACAAAATTTTTGATGAAAAAAATGATTGTTTATCAATAAAAGCTTTCTTCTCATCCATCCTGATGAGATTAATCCTCACACATGAGAATCRCATCTCTATCACAGGTTTTCCTAAGTACTGATTCATAAAATGATTTCTTTATTATTAATACAAGGAAGGATTGGTGTCTTGCAGTTAAACTGTTTCTACTTCCATTTTGCTGCAATTTTTCCCTTGGGTATAGGAAAGAATTGGGAGCAGAAGGATGTGTAAAGATGGGTCACTATGGTTATCTCTGAATTTTGTATCAACCCTGTCAAGTTTACCYGATAAAATTTTAACCTCTGAAATTCTGGCGAATGCATTTGGCATTTTGTTGTGTTTACAGGGAAATATAGTGAACTTCTTGACATGTTATTTCAAAATTTGTAATTTCTTACTGTTGTAAGGTGAGGTTTTTAAGAGCTACCACTGGGCTCTTCAGAACTCTGAAATAAGTATGRAAAAACCAGAACTGGGRACCAATATTCAGTGTTTTTCCCAGYCTCCCTCTGTCCTTCCCTTGCAGTGGRAAGTTTGTGCTGAGCAGCTTTCTGTCAAAAACTCTTGTCTTGAAGATTCTCTTTCCTAGCAGCTCACTCAGCATTCATGAACAAAACCCCAAAGTTYCCTCTCCTTTTTGGTGTGAGAACTCCAGTGAGAGCTGTGTTAAAGGAGACCTGGGCTTGTGATGTGAGAGCATAAAAATGCCTGTTTGCTCAGTTCTTACAAGTGTGAATTCTCATTTACAAATGCAGGACAAAAATGCTTTTCTTCTCACTTTCATCTGAAGTTCTGCAGAAAGGAATTCTTTTTCCACCAGAAAGGAGTCTGCATTTTCTAAAATCTCTCAGCTTTCTAAAATCCCTGCACTTCTTCAAAGCTCTGCTCACAGAGATGATGGGTGTACAACCAAGTTTTTAAATAKTTCTGCAATAACATTCCCCATTTCTCCTTAATATTCTCATGCTAATTTTTCTCTACAGTGAATGCAGAGTTGCACTCACCTGGGAAATCCCAGTTTTTGAAMCAGAATGTGTCTGTTTGTGCTACTCCTCCTTCTCATTCCCTTTGATTTTCTGTTTCAAAACAACCAGCTTAAAGACACTTGGAACTTCTTACTAAGAATCTGATTAAAATATGGCATTAAAAAGAAAAATTATTTCAGGAATACTTTGCAGCTGTCCTGGTGCACATTTGCTTTCAGATAAGGCAGCTGGTTTTTGGTACTGTTTGTTCAGGAACATAAATCTGTATCTTTTAAAATAATACTTTGTTTAGATTTGGTGTATTGTGTTCATTCTTTACAACACTTGTATCAACCTGAGGGTTTGTGAAGGTACATAATTGAAAAAGTGGCCTGGGAAGTGCCCACTCAGCCAGTTTAATCTGCAGTCATTGCCAGACAAGAAACCTTGAGTCACAAAAATATCAATGCTCCTACAAAGCCATTTATTACTGTCTTTCTGAAATAGTCTCATGTGGCAGAGCCACAGTGCTCTGTGCAAAAGGAGAGGAGGCATAACTCAGGAGTGCAGCAGGAATGAGCACTGCACTCACAATTTAAAGTGGCCAACAACCTGTTTGCAATGGCTGGGATGTAARGAATATCATGTGTGCCATGTTTCTGCCCTTGCCAACAGCTGAATTTTCTACTTGGAGTTCATTTTTGGCACTTCTGGTGRATTTTGTATGTGTGCTGCTCATCAGACTGACAGTAACACAGGTTCTGATGTGTTGGTATGTCCACCTCATCATTTAGAACTGTTATACAGATTGAAATTGTTGTTATCCTTTTGAGTTGAAGAYCAAAAAAAGGCATTAATATCCTCAAACAAGAATAAAAGTAATGAGCAGGAAATGGTCAAAAAAAAAAATAAATCTGGTTTTGAAGGAGGAAGTGACAATTTTTAAGGAGAGAGAGGAACCAGGTTGTGTATTTTGAGGAGCTTGGTAAGGTTTTTGACATTCCTTCTCATAACACTTGAAGCTGAAGACGTGGTTTGGATTAGTCTTCTGTACAGGAATGTGGGATTCCTTGGAAAACCACCTGTAGAAGAATCAGGAGTGGTTCATTGAGACTAGCAGGATTTTTGGAATGGAGCTCAGCAAAGACTTTCTGATTAATATTTTTGTTACCAACCCTGTTGGTGAACTAGAAGACATTAAATATACAGGAAAGCTGGGAGAGAAATTACTTGAAGAACTGGAGTGAAAAATGTAAGGATTTTTATAGGAACAAGAACAAGCTCCTGAGTTCAGGAGAGAAGCCTTTGTTGATTCTCTGGTGTGCCTTTGTAGCAGGCAGAGGATTCAGAGTTCAGTTGTGGTTTTGATTAGACATCTGCACAGTGGGAGCTGAGAGCAGAATGAGAGAATCTTTTTTTGGCTTGACAGCAGACCAGGAGGTACATGACAGCCCTCTAATATGTTACTTCTTGTACTGATTTTGGCTGGGATAGTTAATTTTCTTCACAGTGGCTTGTAAGATGGTTTGTATTTGTGATGAAAGCAGTGTTGATAACATGAGGATGTTTTAGGTATTGCTTACAGAGCATCAAGGCCTTTTCTGCTCCTCCTTCTGCCCTAACAGGGGAGACTGGAGATGCACCAGGAGTTGGGAGGCAACAGCCAGGACAGCTGACCCAAGGGATATTCCATAAATCCTGTCAGGTTGGGCACAGCAGTAAAATCTGGGGGAAGAAGGAGGAAGGAGTGATGTTTGTCTGCCCATCACCRTTCTGGATGGAGCTTGGCTTTCCTGAGCACCTGCCTGCCCATGGGGAGGGGTGAATGAATTCCTTGGTTTGCTTTGCTTGTGTTCACAGCTTTTGCTTTTCCTCTTAAGCTGTCTTTGTCTCARCCCATGAGTTTTCTCAGTTCTACCCTTCCAGGTGTCCCCACATCCCAGTGAGGAGCTGTGCAGGGCTGAGTTGCTGGGTTAACCTCAACACAAAAATAACACATTTCTTGTTTTTCTGGTTAAAAAGAAAAAAGTTGGAAATAAAGTTCTATGAAAAGTGTGTTTTTATACAGTGTATTTGGAAAAAACCCAAAACCACAAAGTCATGGGAARAGGTTGTCTTGGGAGGCTGTGGTGGCTTCACTGGGGAAGCCTCTGAGGTCCAACAAGACAGAAATGTCTCAGAAATTATCAGGTGTAGCAAGACACTCATGTGGGGAAATGAGCTGGAGCAGATGTCTTCTCCAGGAGCAAGATCCTCTGATTTTCATGACAGCCTCGTGAGGTTGCCCTGTGTGGTACACCAGAAATCYCTGTGATCACCCATCCTCACCATTTTAATTGGTGGGTGTGTGTTCAGGCATATAAACTTGTCAAGCTGTATCCTCCATTGTTGATGAGTGCATAAATTAGGTCTTTARTTTTTACATTTATGAGACTATAAAGCCTTCCTTTGCATATCAAAACAGAAACTTACACATTTCCTAATGGCTTGTGGGAAGCAAATGAAGCTTGAATTTGGTTCTTTTCATTTTGACAACTGCTATTGATATGAAGTGTAATGAAAGCAGCCTGTTTGTTAGGCTTTTAGTTGTTTGGTATGCTGTTTCCAGTCTTTAATTTACAAGGATGAAATAATTGACTCTTGTCCTTACAGGGCTGGCTGGGAATTAGTGGCTGCAGTTATGTTTTATTTAACCAGTAGTGCCTGTGAGAATAAATGGACACCTGTCTTTAATAAACACAGAGGATGGGCTGGTTAAATGGTTAAAGATTTTTGGTGCTTGATAAGCTTCTGATTGCACAAGGATGGACTAAAAAAACCTTGTGAATGATGAGCAGTGATAAAGTCAAAGGAAGTGAAGCAGAAAATGTACATTAATATAACTGCTGCTGAGTTTAGGTTCTCATGGCAAATACAGAATATTTTGCTTTACAGTCCCACAGCCAAGTTCCAAGGCACTTGTGGAACAGCATGATTTTGGGTTTAATAATTGGAATTATTTTAGTGATATTATTGTTTCCTTTAGTTGGATCTGATGAACACACAGGTCAAAGCATCTTAATAGTTGCTATCATCACAGATGTGAATATCCTTTGAAGAGAGTCTGAGCATTACTACTAAACATGAGTAAACCTTGCAGAGCTCCCAGGGCAAAGCCACAGCATCATAGAAAGTTACTGGCTTATTTTTTGTTGTTGCAATTAAGGTCAGATTTCTATCAATTTAGCAAATTCGAATTTCATATCAGTTGTATTGAATTTAAATTTTGGTGAGAAGTTTACATGAGCTCTGTGATTGGCAGAGTGAAGGCAATGGCCTGAATAATTTGAGACATCAGAAAAAAAACTTCTTAGTGACAGTATCTTGACTCCTCCCTCTCCTCTATACATGCATTTTCAAGCTGTTCCCCCATCCTACAACYCTGATCTTGTTTAAGTATGTCTAATCAGAATTTCTACATAATTATTTTAAATTATTAATTTGGAGAGTTATCTAAAGAGTGGATTTTCTTGTGTAAGAAAGGTGGTGGGCAGCTGCCCACAAAGAGTTTTGCTAAGTTTACTAGGAAGAAAGCTTAGCATTGTCACTGAGCAAGGAATAACCTAAAATTAAAAAGCCTAAAGATAATCACTTGAAGCATCAAATTGCCTTTTGCATTCCATTACACCAACATTGCCATGYATTGTTGTTTTGTTTTGACTCATTATAAATTATCCATGTAATACTAACCCTTCACATTTGCTCCACAGCCACCTCCCTTGCTCCTAGTGCCTTYCATGATGCCACCTCTGGTTTTATTCCCTCTTGGCCCTAACTGCTCTTCTTGCCCTCCGCYCTCCCCTCAGCTTGCAGTCAGTGTACACTGTATTTCCTTCTTCCTGTGCTGTTCCTGCCATGCCTATTGAAGGGCCAAGGTTCCCAGCACAGGAGGAGGAGATGGGTGGATCCCATTCTGTCATGGGTGTCTTGCTGCAATATTTGTCACTCTTGGTGTCCTCTCTCCCTTGCTCCCAGGGACAGTGGCCTGTGCCAGGTTATTTTATTTTCCCTAGAAATGTTTGCTTTCCTGTTAACAATCCAAACCCATACTGGATAAAGTGCTGGTWGCTGCTGGAGCTTCATTTCCCACCTCTTGCCACTCCTCTGCTCTTCCTCTTGCTTCAAGTCTGCCTGGGCTCTTCAACCCCTGCACAGTTCTGCAAACAGATTTATTGTTGAAATGGTATTATTGGTATGGTACCTAACACAGAGCCTCTGGGTGGCACCACAACATGAATAATGATAATTATAATAAGTCGAGTCAGCCATTAAATCACTTCACCTTCAAATCTTGGCTATGTGTGGAGGCCTTTTTTATTTCTAGAGCTGACTTCTTCAAATCTAAAATTCATTACTCAGTGCATTTTTCATCTCCTCAGACGTGCTGGYGCTCAGAGAAAATTGGGCTGCAAAAAGAGACTGAAGAAGCTTTAATTAAAAAGCAAATAGCATTTTTCTGCAGAGAGAAGAGGTGGTGAGATCTCCCCCAGGCTTTTCTTACTATAAAAAGATCCTTCTATTTTTGTTTCACTTGCCTTTTAAAAATCCACCACCTACCTTGTTGTTCATTCCCATTTGGAGTTTATGGATCCAGATGTAGGAGAGGTATTCAAGATTAGCAGCTGTGCTGTGGCAGCCTTAAGGGGTCTATGACTTCCTTCTGTAAAAATAAAATTGCAGGCTCTGCACATTGCTACTCAGCCAGGGGGAGGAAGCTCTAATAGTGTCAGTACCTTTTATATTCAATATTTAATTGCCCAGTGTGTGAAGATGGATTACTTTTGGCAATAAGTAGAGCAGGTAAAATGTGTGKGGGGTGTTATTTATTTGTTAAAATTGGTTTCAGAACAGACCATGATGATTGAAGGAGAAAAAGTGAAATGCTGTGCATTTTACTTCAATTTTTGCAGTTTCATTTAGGATGGTGTGGGTTATCAACCCTACAATTGCTATTTTGGGGAAAGTTAGGAAATTCAACATATGTGTTTTTAAAAATGTCAATCACATTATGGTGTTTAGGACATGGTTTATTGGTGAACCTGGCAGTGTTATGCTATTAGTTGATCTTAGGGATCTTTTCCAACCTTCATGATTCTCTGATTCTGTGRAAAAATGATGTATTTATCACATTCCCAGACCTGGCAGAGCTGGCTGAGTTGTGGGACAACTGCTCTGAAAGCTTTTTTCTGCAGTTTACTCTCTTGTATTCAAAATCAAAGCAATGAAAGCCCATTAGAATTTATTAGCTATTTGATGACCAGTTTGAAATGAGATGTGATCTTTCTTTGTACTTCACAAGAGCATGTCTTGTTCTGTCATATTTAGCTGTAATTGGCATCTTTATTGGCAGTCTGAAGAAAATGAAATGGTGAGGTGGGTCCTGGGAACTGATTAGACCCTCTTAATTACTGAATATTTGTACTCCTGGGAGATACTCAACTGTAGCTGTGGTGAAGGGGAACTTTACTCTGCTGCTTCTTTTTATCTTTGCAAAATGCAGCAACTGATGCTGCTGAGCTTCCAGTCCTCTCTCCTCCRTGTAAATAAAACCCCGAAATTCTTTTCCTGAAGCAATTTTATTTCCATTTGAGTGTTGGGCAGTGTATTTCTAGGTGCTTCCACAGGTGCTGAATATTTCCCTGGCTGGAACATGTCATCCATCCCATGGGTGTGGTTTTAAGTTCTCAGAGATAAATCCTGGTTTTATCTCAGTTCTTAAGAATTTGATTTTTGGGTGTGTGGCAACAAGGATTTCCCCTCTAATGTCATATGTTAATATGGCCTGCCCATCAGGTCAGGTAATGAAAGTTTCCTGAATTTAGAGAAAATGGCATCTTTAGTATTTTTTCTTAATTAAAATTTAAAATTATTACAGTATTACCCTGTTTTCTCTGAAATTATGGTTTATGCAATTCCGGAATGACATATAAAAATTGATTCAAAGCAACTTCAAGCTATAACTTGATTTTTCTGAAAACGACACTCCTTTTCAAATATTGTTTGGCATTTTGAGTATTTSTTCATTAACAGGCACTGTTTGGTTGCTGTGGAAAGCTCTGCTCTCTCTGTAAATGTTTAAAATGTCTCTGTGCACTCTCTCTTGAGAGAAGATTTGACTTTTTAAATGTGCCTCATTCCAGCTGTTTTGAGATGGAGAATTTGTACTTTCCAACATTTTCCAAGCAGCAGGGACATTACTTACAAATGTCTCTTTTTGAATAGCATGAACTCCAATCAATCAATCAATCAATCAATCAATCAATCAATCAATCTCCTCTTCTACATCAGGGCTTTTCTTCACCTTTGTAACTGAGAACTGGCTAGGTCCTTATGATCAGAATATGCACTCACATAAAACTGCACCTGGAGGTGATATGACAGCCTGTTTTTTTTTTTTAGATTATATTTTTGTTTTAGCTCATTACTTATGAGAATCAAATGTAAGAGACCTTCCCCTTTTTATTAGGATGTAGTTGTTTGGTATGAGTCCTTCCAAGCAGTCTCTTCCCAGTTGGTTGTTTTGCATTTGTGAGAGTATAAATCCATGAGAGTCACAAGAGCATTTAACCTCCTGCCACTCAATGTGTGCATAAAACTTTTAAGACTTGTGGTTTTAAAATCTTTTAGCAGTATAAAAAGTCTTGAAGTCATCAATTTTATTATAGACCTTTAGGTGCTTTTTAAGTCTTCTGAGGGACAATACCTTTTCCTTCTCTGGTGCACTGGAGTGGCTCTTCCTCAAGTCCTTTAGTACATAATTCTTACTGAATTCCAGTTCCAGTGGAAATTGCAGCTTGATTGATGTTCTCCTATTGAAGACTGCTGATAAAATGAATTCTGAAATTGTATGATAAAAAGTGTTGAAACAAGTAACCATTCAAGTTGGAAGCTGTACTCAGGATTCTTGTAGTAATGGATAATATATGCTTCAAAAATGTCTTTTTTCTTACCCATGTTATAAGATGGTCAGCCTTATTATAAAAATGAATGTATTGAATGTGTTGAACAGTAGAGTGATTTATGTGATTAGAAATAAGTTTTCTGTGTTACTAGATGGAAATATTTCTAATCCATCTCTTAAACAGTTAGTGGAATTCTTTTATAGTGGCCTTGGACACACAAACAYGATGTCAGCTTGAATCATCAGATGGAGGCTTTAGGTCTGCCTCTGATGTTCCTCATTTTCATTTTACTGCCATATAAATTGTATTCTCTTGGCTTTCAAATTTTTTTTTTCTCATCTTGTTTGGAACAGACTATTCTACATATACTTTGATTTTTTTCATAGTCTCTTTGTTTCTAGATTTTTAGGCAATGTCCATCACTCCTGTTACATCAAGCTTCTTGCCTTTTTTCCATGCCTAGCCATCTGCCCTTGTCTTTATTTCAACTCTAAACAGCCCCATGCCTACTCTCCTTGTAAAATTAAGATCCCCTCAGATGATTTATTTCCATTATGATGCTGACAAAACTGTAGGCAAACTATAACAGTGCATTTTATAGGCATTTTGTTCTTTTAAAGGCATTTACTAAAAGGGGAGTGTAATCACAGTGCTTGTTTTATTTATACATGTATCATTTTTCTCTAATTCTYATCTGGTTTTAAATGCCTAAATTTGCATATTGATTACAAAGAGGAAAAAAAAAAGAAAATAATGGGAATTTGAGCGTTCTCCAAGTAACTGTCTTTTAATTGTCATCTTTCTGAAGTAGTTGCCTACAAATTACCTACAGATTGTTCAACTGTCTAAACTCAACTGCAACAGTAGGAATCATCCCTAAAATGTCATTAGAATAGTGCTGGCAAACCTGTTAGACATTAACAGTAGTACTCTAAGATCTGGGAAATGATACCTTAAAATCATCCTCTGTAATTTAAATATTATTAAAGGAAAAGAGGGGAAAAGATAAAGTGTCAGCAGAAGTTAATGACATGTAAGGTATCCATGTTATTAAATATGTATCACAGGTTTAAAATTTTCTTGGAAATTGTCGTAATGGAAGTACCAAGCAGCAGAATTTTATATCAGTACTTTAAAAAAGCATTTTTTACTTGTTGGGAACAGTGATCTCAGCCTCTCACAGCTTCAGGTCTTAGAGAATCATAACAGCATTTCTGCCCAGTGATGAATGACCACTTAGATTTTCCTTTCAGTTAAAATTACTTTTGTGTAAAATACTATGGATTTTAAATTGGGAGAGGAGACCATTTATCCAGCCCTTGCTATCTGTTGTATTTYTCCTTTAATATTGCTTGGAAAAATGATCACCATTACACAGAAACAGATTGTAAACATTAGACAATTTGGTATCATAAACCACATTTCTGCCCTTAAATATTCTCTTGGGGAAGAGGAGACTGCCTGAAGTTCCCCAGGAGCAGGAAGATAGATCTGTGATATTAGAGGCTCAGTACATGGAATTGTGAAAGGATCCCACAGCACTGGAATATTTAAACTGGGAGGAACAGTGAGGTGACCACTCAGTACATCAAAATGAGACTCTCCTTTGCAGGGAGGAGGAGGATGGGGTTGTTTAATGTGTCCTTTCAACTTCCCAGTTAAGTTGGGTTCCCCTTGGGACACTCCAGTTGCCCTTCTGGTCCTTCCTGCAGGTTTTTGTTCACCTGCCCACAGGAGCAGCCCTGCAGGAGGAGGACACAGATTTATTTCTTCTGATGGCACAAGTTGTCTTCCAATCCCAGCTGGTGGCTCAGAAGGGAGTGTGAGGAGCAGGGACAATGCCACATGAACCTTTCCCATAAATACAYGGCCAGGATTTGCATTCCCAGCTTCTGAGAATGACATGTTCAGGACTTTCTCATCTGCAGCTCCAGTGAATTAATAGCTGCTAATGGTGTGATGCTCCACAAGTGGGATTGTTGTCTCTGTGGGCTTCTGGACTCATGGCCCCTGTAGCATTTGGTGGTGGTAAAGTCCCACAGCTCATCTGTGCTGTCTGAAATGTATTTTTGAGGGTTTGCTTTACATTTGTCACTTGATAACTGTATTCGTGTCCCAGTTGTGTCATGTGGAACTGTGGAAGAATTAGTCCCTTGTCATCTTTATTTTATAATTCCTGATTTTATACATCTGTATCAGTTCCTGTTTTACCAGCTATGTAATGAAAATGCTTGGCTTTTTTCTCATGTTGAAAGTACTGTGGGTTTTGGTTTTTTTTTTTTTTTTGGTCATWACTCWTGGAGTTTTTGTTGGGGTTTTTTTCTGCTCTCTTTATTATTGTCTCACAATAATAATTGTTTTGTGTTGTGTGCTGTGGCTCTCACAGAGCTGTTGGCCATGTAGCTGAGATTGCTTCACAGAGTGGTGATGAGTAAGAAGCTGTCAGTGTTTCCCTTCCACTCCAGAGCTCTCTGCTTCCCTTTGCATTCCAGCCTCTTTCATCACTCCATCCCTCAGGTGCTTTTGATTGACCTTGGCTGGACATCAGGTGCCCAYGAAGCCACTTTGTCACTGCTCTCCTGAGCTGGACAGGGAGAGAAAATATAGTGAAAGGCTCATGAGGTGAGAAAAGGGCAGGGAGGGATCACTCACTGAGTGCTGTCATGGGCAAAACAGRCTTGACTGGGGGAAAAATGTAATTTATTACCAATGAAATCASAGTGGGATAATGAGAAATAATCAAAAAATCTTAAAACACCTTATYCCATCCCTCCCTTCTTCTTGGGTTTAAGTTCACTCTCCTATCCTTTATCTCCCCCCCAGCAGTGCACTTGGGGCTCCCATTTTATCTCCCCATCACTTGGGTGCCTTGTGCAAGGCTGCAGCAAACTTTTGATTTTGATTATTCCAAATGATTTTCTGTTGTCAGCAAACTTCWTAACTATGCTAGTCAATCATTTTCCAGATCATGTGTTAATCTTTTCAAATCCACAGGTCCCCTGTGTGTTTCCCTGCTGTGGAGATCTGATAAGAAAGCTATAGTTTTAGAAAGCTATGGATTTTTTTCCGGCAATATCCAAACATGTCTCTTTTTGATGCTTTCCTGTGAACTGCATGTAAAGGATTTGGTGGTCTTTGGGCTTCTGCACCACCAACTTACACCTGAGCAGGTGTTGAAGGGAACTCCCTTCACCTTGTTGGGTTTGGAGGGAGGCTCAGGACTGCCTTGGCTGGGAGAGATTCATCCCCTCTCTTGGGATTAGATGGACATTTGAGGATGAATCACCATCAGCCTTGAGGCATTGCTCATAAATGAAAAGTGCCTTTTTTTTTTAAGGAAAATTTATGAAGCTGTGAAATGATTTTTTTTTTTTGCTGGAGCCGTTACTGTGTTATGATTCTTTAGACAGAAAAATAGCAAGCAAGTAACTATTGATCATCTGATAGTCCCCATATTTAGATGCACATGAGTACAATTTCCCTTTGTTGCTTTGCTCTACAGCCCTAGACTGGCCATCACAATGAAGTAATGTTTACATATTTCAGTTTTATGGTCCTTTTTTTCTAAGGCAGAACTGTCTGATCAATGCTGCTATATTTAATATCCTTTGCTGTATTTTCTTAAATTGTATGATAGTGTATGCTGCCATGGTGGAATAAAACTCTAGACAGCATAATGTATCAAAAGTTTATATTGCAGTGGTTTTCAGTAGTATTCCAGGGATATATTTTAATGGTCATCATGTGAGCTGTTTACCAGATGCATTGATATATTTAGATTGCAGGGGKTTTTTTTGTTGTTTTTGTTGTTCTGCCTTTTTTTTTTTTAAGGGAAAGCCAAATTCTGTCARTCTGAGGAAAGTTCCTACAGAAGCAATGGCAGGGGTTAGAATGAGATGATCTTAAAGGTCCCTTCCAACCCAAATAATTCTATGATTCTGTAATAAATTAAGGTATTCCTGCAACTACAAATGGGGCAGGCTAGCAGTAAATCAACACAATATTTGTAAGCGCAGATATTTTATTATACTTAACAAATACTCAACCWTGTGTAGTTAAATTCAAGGAATCTCACACAAGATGTGAAGTTTAGCTGGATGCAGTGACTTTTCTTTAATTTGGTACTTTTTGTGCAGGTGTAAGTGGAATCCTTGGAGACTCTGCTTATTAGTGTTAGGGTTGAATTTATATMTTTTTGGAAATAGCTAAAAAGAAAAATAATAAAAATGTGTGCGTGAAATATTTTATAAAAAAAAGTTCAGTATAAATGGTAATTAGACCAAAATCCACCTGGGTTTTGAAGAATGATACATTTATTAGAGTTTTGGTACAGAGGAAACTCCACTGTGGAAATACATATATTGAAGTTTATTAATTTTTTATTGTACCTAAAGCTTGAGAGCTCTCCTGTACTGTGAAATGGCATGGCATTTTCTATGGATTTACATTAAAATTGTTCAGGAAATCTGGTATCATGCTGTGACAATTCTGGCAAATCCCAACTGCTGCTGTTCGTGTTTGTGGTGAGGATGCATTCTGTGAGCTGCTTCTGTCTACTTGCTRCTTTAACTCACACTTAATTTTGGTCAGCTGATATATTTGGTTATTCTTCCCAATGCTGGAGATGAGGATCTGAGAGAATGAAGAAGCTTGGCAGGGTTCTGGACTGATGAGCTGTGAAGAAGATTTTTCAGAAGACAGTTTTGAATTAGGGTGGGTTTTATTCCCCAATTACTCCTTGTATTAATGCTAGTTCAGTGCTTTGTCTGCTGGAAGTTGTGGTCTCTCAGTTTTGAAGGGCTTCTGAAAGAAGAGTTTATGCTGGATTTGAGGGGGGAAAGTTTCAATAGTATTTCTGAACTCCACCAGGAAAAACTGAAACAGTACACAAAATCATGAAAACTGCTTTTAAAGATTGAATAGAGAGGGCAAACACGGTGTGTTTTTTTAGACATACATTAAAATCACAACCTATCWTATCAAAGAGGTGCAGAGACAAATTAGTGATGACACCTTTCTGACGCTGTAATTGTTGTCACTTTGTAATGAGTGAGTGAAAATTTTRCAGCTTTTAGAGCTTTTCATTACTCTATGGACTAAGACTTGTGAACTGCTTGTTCTGCAGCAAGAACCTGTTGCTGTGGATGTGAGTCCTGGTGCAGATGAAGTTGTCACTTTTCTTCCCAGTCCTATTAGCAGTTATTTTCCAGCAGTTCCACTCTCCTGTTTACTCAGTTACCTGTTAGTTCAGTTGGCAGCTCCTGCTTCCCAGGGCCCAGTGCTGTTATTATGTGGCTGCAGAATTCATTCCAAAATTGCTTTCAAATGCCTTCAAGTATTTTTCCCCCCTTCTCACCAGTCTTGTTGCAGGGCTGTGGTTAACAAACCTCATTGCTGGAAAGGGTCCTGTACTGAGAACARCAGCAAGGAGGCAAGGGGGAATGGCTTCCTCTGGATATTCCTATTAGCACAAATTGGAGTCAMAGCTTGGAGTGATTTCCACACTTCTGGGGGGGGTCACTTGTTTCTAGGTACTGCAGGATCATCCCTGCAGTGAACAGTATGGCAGGAAAGCATGGGCTGCTCTAGAAAGTGATATCCTAAAAGCCCTTTGCCCTGCTCCAGGTTTGTGCAAAGTGCACGAGGAAGGAGGGCAAGACAAGAGTAGGGGGGATGCTACTGTCTACTAATTTTATTTTCTTTACCTTACCTTCATTCAAAGCACAAAACCTGAATATTGAGTTGTGTAGTAGCATTCTGAAACTATTTTCAATAAGCATTTGTTTATAAAGGGTATCCACAGCACTTTCTCAGTGCAAGGTGTTGGGTTCTTGGGGTGGGAGATCCTGGCTAATCAAAGGGGAGATGATGCAAGATTCCCTTCCCTAAAATCCTGCKAAAACATAATTGGGATGACATTCTTTGGTTGCATTGCTGTAATGCACAGATAAGTGTTGAAAAACTAATTTAAAATCATAAAAGGCATCATTTTGAAATCTATAGTTTGCTCGGTGCCTGGGTAAATAAATAATTGAAAGCCTAAATAAATAAACAAACAGCTTTCCATGAAGCTAAATCCCAGTGGCTTCCATTGAGTCAATAATGGTTGTGGCTAAATTCAGCTCCATGCCATTACAGGTGACTTGGACTCCTTAATTCATTAAAATTCCAAATCTCAGAGAAGATTCAGTACTTAATAATGTATTTTCAGGGCTGGATAAAATTAGTTTGCACTTGCATGTTATTTTTCTTCCCCTAATAAATTCAAAAATTARTAACTATGGTGTATCCAGAGACCCTCAGGAGAAAATATCCTGAAGAACAGAGGTTTATAGCATGAGGTGTGCTCAATTAATTTCTGGCTTATAGTGTATTCAGCAGTGATTTTCTCCAMATTTTCTGGGACTTCACAGCCAGATTTCAGGTAAAGAGAAGATAGATTTTTTGAATTAGAAGTATGTAAAGGCTGGAGGGAGGGATTTTTATGAATTTTATCAGGATGACTGTGCATTTAGACACAGATATTAGAGCCAGTGCTTGCAGAAACCTGCTAAATTTGCCAAGAAGCATTAGCAATTAACGCAGTTAATTAACAAGAAGCTAGGTTAAAATTAGTTTGGGCTGGTGGTGGGGGGGAGATGGGAGTGAATTGTAATTAGAAAAAGAAATCACAGCTGCTGTTYAGAGGATTGGTGGGGAAGTTCTCAGCTCTGGCTGTTGGGAGAGCTCTGCATTGCGGCTGTGCCTGGTTCATTCATTTCAGCTCCGTTTTCTAGGAAAGAGCTCTTTGGGGTTATGTATCACCATTTCCAAGGATTATTGACTACCCGAATCAAATGTAACTTCTGCAGGCTAACATACTAATAAAAAAAGTACAGGTTTTCTTTGTTTGGGTTTTTTGGTTTTTTTTTTTTTTTTTTTTTTTTCCAGAACTTCTCAGAAAGGTGGGGCTCAGTGTTTCTTGAGCATTTAATGTTCAACAAATTATGGTGATTTTCTCCAGTTAAGGTTTTGGATCCTGCTGAGTAGAATTTGCTCAAAGAAAAATGCTGCCTTTCCCAGCTTCTATTACCCTGTATGCTGTTACTAAGCAGGGAGGAAAAATCAAGGCATTTATCTTGGCAAATTGAAATGAGTTTCAAACTAGAAATATGTGAAAGTTGCTAATGAAGTAGTGAATGTCTTACACATACCATTYTATTTTCCCAGTGAAAAATGAACTACAATTAATTAAATAGATTCTTGAATAGGTCTGATGTGAGCTCAGGGAATTTTGAGGTCCTTCTCATATATATTTATTTCAAAAATAAAATTGSACATATGGATTAGGATGTGTGAAGCAGGCTTGAATCTCAGATTTACTGTGGCACAACAAAGCACATGATCAATAGTCTACATTACAAATGTTTTAGTGGGCTGCTCCCATGGTGGTATAGAGGAGATATAATTTATCCTGTCAAAAATTATTCTTTCTTGGCTAGTGTAATTAAACATTTCATAGGTAGTGAAACTAGCTTGGTGTCTTCTAAACACCACAGATCTTATTGCTTATTGCTCTGGCTGCATTCAAGAAAGGTTAAAAGAGATAATATTTTTACTCTTTTTAAAAAAGATTGGCTTTTTAGTTTAACATTTATTAGACTTTTTAATACAGTCGATAGATCCTGAAAAGGTCTGTATGTACAAGCAGTTCTATTTAAGGATTATTAGAAATGCCATTAATAGCAAGCCTATAGTAGCTTCTGCTTCCCATTCTCCTCTAGAAATCACAATCCTTTGTTTTTGCTGACATAATTACCTCCATATGAGCCAGTTCTAACAAGGCAGAATTAAGAGTTCACATTATAAATGAGCAGCAGGAACAGATGGACTGAGAAAATAGTCAGGTTCCATGCAAATATCAATAAAGGTGATTAGGAAAGCAATAAAGGCATTTGGCTCATATGTTTCTTTGTATTAATAATATTAATAAAGACTGCCTAACTGGAGAAGGCATGAGGCCAGTTGGAGGTCTGGAATGTGAGATGTTCTGCTTCTGCATATTGCAAAGCCAGGTTTTGGGCTGTGAGAAGATGTCACTGCCCTGGGTGGTRTCACACTGCCAGGCCTAGTACTAAAACTCATCATTTTTTGTTTAACTTGGGGGCTGAAAGCACCTCATTTCATCCAGAGAATCAGACACTGGGCTGAGGAGCTTGACTTTGATTAAAACACAWCTGTGACCAGGTAAAATGGGATAAAGGCCATTTTTGCCTGGGTTTCAGTTTTCTGCTTTGTGAACCTCCAGCTGCAATTTCACCAGGCTAAAAGCCTTCCTCCCCTGCCTCTGTCCTGGTGGCACCAGTCTTGTGCTTTGCCTGCTCTGGGGTGATGCTGGGGCACTCCTGCATTTCTCTGTACCATGTGGAGATCTTTTTGTCCTGCAACCATCATGAGCCAGAGGGGAGAGCAGCACAGGCTGCACAGGAGGTGGGGACCAGCTGCAGTGTGAGTATCAGGTGCTCAGCACATGTCTGCATGTTCCTCCACAGGAGTTTTTGGGAGAGAAATTTCACTGTGCATTAGGTAGCATTTGCATGTTCCCTCTCAAGTCTCTGGGCTCATGGCAATGCCAGCACACACTTTTGGCTGTTGTTTGCTGGGTTATGTGGAATTGCTGCCCCTGGAGTTGATGTGTACTGGGGGTTGAATTTCTGGACACTCAAATTGACTCAGTAGCTCAGATTTGCCTCTCAGCTACCTGGAAAAATACCTCAGAATTTCTCTGAACRTCATTTCCTAGCAGAGATATCTGGGAAAGCTTCATCAGCCCTTATCTAAATCAGAAGGTTAAGGCTGCCTCCCCCTTTTCCTCATATGCTCAGAGCTGCTAAGAGCCACAGCAATGTGGACATGTATTTTGTGTGGGAGAATACTAAGGGTATGTGTAAAATGCTATATTTGCCCTGAAAACAGAAGTAATTTCCCAGTCAGATAAAGCACTGTATGAGAAGGCATTCAATGACATTTTTTCTTATTTCTCATTTACTAATGAATGAACACTTGGAAGAAAGTAATTTTTCACTTAAAATTCAGYTGTAAGTCTAGGAAATGCTCATTGCTCTAAGTGAGTCCTTAGGCAGAGTAAAGTGGTATACTGAGATCTTTGATGTCAATAGGCTTTTTCAYTGAATGCTTTAGGTTTTTCTTCCTGGAAAAAAAATCTCTTGTGACTGTCCCTGAYGAGTACATGTATTTCTAGCTCTAAATGTGGAGTCTTGCAATGAATTCAGAWTTTTTTTTGGAAAAATAATACTGGGGTGCATTTCCATCTCTTGTTACCTTTGAGTCACTTTGAAATACTGTACATTCAGTTATTTTACCTTCCACTKAATAACATTTTTTTTCTCAATACTAAACCTTGGCTGTAGGCTGGCTTTCCTTACTTTTGCTGTAACTGTGAGAATTTCTAGCCAGAGCCCCCTCTCCTTTCTGCAGGCTGCTCTGGGAGGACAGGAGAGCTTTCTCAGCTGGAACCAAAGCCTCATGCATTTCACTTAGCTCCTGATCGATTCCTATGCTGCTCGCTGTTGGTTCTGTATTGAAATGTATTTTTATTGTTGTAAGCTCCTGTGTGCTGTGGTGGTTGGCAATCTAGAAATGTGTTAAATAATATTGATTTTTATTTTCCCCCCACTTGGCAAGAATCTCATTCCACTCTATCTCTAATGCTATTTTAAGTATCATTTACTGGTTTTATTTTCTTTCTTATTTATGACTGAGCATCTCACAGAGCGAGGGGCTACCACAGTGCCTGGAGAGAAGTCTGGGAGAGGGCACTTACAAGAATATACCTTCCAATTTGGCTAAATGCCTTTATATGCCAAGATGAGTTTACATATTATATTCCTATGACATCATTCAGCAGTTGGTGTGTGTCAGAAAAATAAAAATTACTTYGCTTTTCACTGCAGTGCATATAACCTGTCAGGTAGTCACCCTAAATGACAAATACACTTCTAGAAAACATCCAGGTGATAAAGCTGTGGTTCCTAAAAGTGATTTTCATTGCAGCTATTAAGGGAGCACAAAGGCCTTTYCAGCTATGGTGATTGTCTCTTTCTGTTGAGACTTGTCTTGAAATGATAGTGGGGGGTCAGTTTTCAATTGAGGAGAGGTCAATGTGGTGCTTTGTTGTCACCATTTATTTATTCCACTTTTGCTCCAGATTTGCAAAACTCTGCATTGTTTCTGACCATGTTCCTGAACATGTGAAATRTTTTTTTGATAAACAGTGCTTCTATCCCAAATTTCACACAACTGTAGAAGCGTTTCATGTTGGAGCTCCAGACCTCAGGTCAGGTTTTTATGGTGTCTTCTCTAAACCTCTGCAGGTGTGAGGGCAATGAATGGGGTGAATGTTTTTCCTAAAAATATTTCTTTAATTTAAAATTCTGAACAAAAATTTTCAGGCTAGATTTTCTGAGTATGGAAAAATACTAGCAGATCTTTTTCCATTTGAAAAGCTTGTATCTTGCTGTCTGGGAAGGGTGGGTCAGCCACAGCATCTCTGGGCCAGCACCATCCTCACAGTAAAGAAATTCTTTACTATCTTTACTTAATACCTAATCTAACCCTGCCCTCTTTCAGTTTGAGGCCATTTCCCCTTGTGCTCCATCCCTTGTCCCAAGTTAATCTCCAGCTCTCCTGGAGCCTCTTTAGGCACTGGAAGGGGGTTCAGCTCTCCCTGGAGCTTCTCTTCTCCAGGTGAGCAGCCCCAGCTCTCCCAGCCTGGCTCCATRGGGCAGCTGCTCCAGCCCTGTGATCATTTCCATCTGAGTGGGCTGTTTTCCCCATAAGTCAGCATTAGCTGAAGTGTTAAAATTCATCTCAGTCTTCTGARTAATGAATCAGGCATTTGAAATGAAATCTCTCTTCTCAGTAGACACCACATTTCATCTTGCTGAGGCCTGGTATTATCTGTGGTTGAACGTGGAGGCACCACTCAGAGAAGTTTGTAGCATCACATCTGTGTAAGCTCCATTCCAGCTCCACTGACACCACAATGTGAATCTCACTCCCTTTTACTGATGTAAACAGAGCCTTTTTCTCAGCTCCCTTATGCAGCTCATTTACAATTTTAACCAAGGCATGGTGGGGGAGTTAAATTTTGGAGATAATGTTGATGTGGAGTGTTATTTTTGTCTGAAACTCCAGCTGTATGCACGACAATTTCCACATGAATGTAAGACATGAATCTTAATTAACTTCTAGTCCAAACTGAGCACAGTGCAGGGTGCAGCACTGGGGCAGTGAGCAAAGGGGARAGGCAAGGCATATGGTGACATTATGATAAAATAATGTGACAAAGGTCTGCTTCCAGTATCCATTTGAGTTTCACTGTCCTGTGTTTCTAAACCAGGACTGCCCCTCGGAGATGTCAATAACAACCAGAATCTCCATGAGCCTTTGCCATAGATCTGTTTGACAACCTTGATTCTCCTCACTCAATTGCTTCCCGACCTCACTTCCATTCTTGTTTCAAATGGTTTTCTTAATAGCTCAGCTAACTACAGTTGCCAGCARTTGAAACTTATTAAACTTTTTTTTTTTAAACATACCCTAGCATTTTCCCACCATCTGCTTTTAAACTGCCCATTTGTGGGGATTCCTTGCATAAATATTTTGTAGTTCATTTGATTCTCTGCATAATTAATTAATTGCTTCTCACTTAGTTTTCTGCATAACTAATCTACTGCCACATAATTAACAAACTCTTTAATTCCTTATTAATTATTTGCTGTTCTTTTGAATATTTGAATTAATTGACTTTAAATTTGCCGCTGTGGTGATTTGACATCTAGCTAATTGTTTTGATTAATCAATTAATTAGCTGCTTAATCTCTGCTTAAAAGTATAACCCCATGACTGCCTTGCAAATGTTCTAGCGCCCTTCCCTGCTCTCTTCTCATTCAGTGCTGTCACCTCATCCACATCTTGATGCTCCAATTATTGTCCAGACACRTGGACCTTTTTAGTTTCTGTGTGTCCCTCTGATAAAGCCATCTCTCTAGCCCCACCAATGCTCCTTAGGTTGGGTCTTCCTCCAAATATGATTTTTTTTTCCATGTTGCACACTGCTCATACACTGGAGTCTCCAGAAAGATTTGTCTCTGCTTGGTTGTGCCAAAAAAAGGAGAGAATCAGGAAAAAAGACATTAAAATATTGAGTTATGAAATATTGAGTTATATACATGTGATACAAGAGCTGACTTCGAGAATTTTTGTTGCACACAGGATGAGGATGTTTATGATTCAATATAACTGCTGAAGAAATTTTTGGTAAATTGATGTGRCTGATAAAGTTCCTGAAACTTTATGTATAGCTCTTTCACTAGACCTCATTGAAGCTGATTTTTTTCTGCTTCTTTATAGTAGAAAGGCACCTTTTCCTTCACACTTTGCTTTATTTATGTGCTAATCTTGGACTTAAGATTTCACATCTGGTTGCTGTAGAAACCACTGTTCTCTTTGAGAACAGGACCTTTAAAAGAGGTGTTGCCTTAACAAGTAGTTTGATGTTCTACATCATGAACAAGCCAACAAAAAACCCATACCAAACGTGATGAAAACTCCTTCAAAATGGAATGTTTTATTTAGTTTTCCACAAAGTGCCAGCTGTTCTTTGAAGATAATAAATTGTGGCTTCTTATGCAAGTGGAACTGGAATGAGAGATGCAGGGGGTATATTCATGAGCATTACATTTAACAACAAGAGAATAATCAGGTGAGAATCCAAACTTGTTGGACTTTCTTATGTTTGATGGGCACTGTCCAAATTTATGCTGATCAATCTACAGACTTAATAGTGGGAGAAGTTGCCAGGAGTAAAATACTTCTGAAACACATAAAAACATCTTAAMACTTACCAAACAAATTTCAAATGCATATGGTAGATTATGCTGTTACAATAYGTGTGCAAAAACTTGCATGATATATGTGTTGTGATATGTTTTAAAGGAATTTTTCAGTGTGATTGGGCGCCTGCTGGATACTAAACAGTGAAAGGTTGGAGGTGGTAGAGCAGTTCCCAGGAGTTTTTGTCCTGGCGCTCCTCCTCCTCCTGCACATCACCAGCTTTGGTAGCTCCATCTCCATTCCATGGGGCTGGAAACACCGAGTGCACGTGGACAAACCCACCTGCAGCTGACTAAATTTAGATGTCTTGCTCTTGASCTGGATCCTACCCCCAGGCAGGATTTTGGTTAAGCACTTTGGCAGGAAGGCACCAGAAAAGTCACGTCTAGCAATGGTCTCTGTGCCCAAACGTGTGGGACTCTCTCCTCTGCTTGAAAACACTGGAAAAGATGCAGAAGTTGTTAATATTTCAGGGGAGTGGATGGAAGAGTCTGCTAATCTTGTTTTATCTCCAGTTTCTCTGAAACTGATTATTGTGAAAAGATGCTTGGCAATATGCACAACCTTGTGTTTTGCAGGAAGTCTAGAGGTGAAGAATTTAAAGTAATTTGCTTTTCTTTATTTACTTTAGGCAATTTGACTTGAGGCTTTTTCAGGACTGTTTTGCAACATATTGAGTTGAATTCATAAGGAATTTGAAATAAATGGATTCTCTGCACATGTAGTGAATAACAATGAAAAACTGTGGTTGAGGTTGTTGTTATTCCATATTCTGATGTGTGTGATACAGAGAGTTTGCTGCCAAAAATGGATAATCTCTTAGTCCTGTGTGTACCCTATGAATATAAAAAGTTAGATAACTCAATGGGCCCAAGCCCTAACAATATTCATGCTGCAGATTTCCCTTTGCAAAAAAGCCCCAACAAAACATGTTTGAGAACAGGTGCAACCTGAATAAAAAATGAGCTTTTAAAAAAAAAGAAGTAAAATTGCAGGAGAGGTGTCATAATGTAAGAGAAAAATGTAAGAAGGTGCTATAGGTGGAATTAATTAAAATTTTTATCATCTCTATGTATATACACATATTTATACTTACCATCAGCATTTCTTCCTAGTGGGAAAAAATATGTCAACAGCTCAGTGGTCTACAGGTATTATTAGAGAAGGTGAAATAGCTGAGCCTGCAGGAATGTAGTTCCCATTCAGTCTGTCTCATTGCAGTTTTATGTCAGTATAAATTCACTGATTCAGTGAAATTCAGCCCACACCTTGATTTCTGTGTCTAACTAAAGCTGTGCAGGCAGAAGGCTGAAAATTTCTCAGTTTCCTTTTTATTTACTGCTGATAAAGTATTATTCTGGGGTGGAACAGAGGATAATATGGTTGTTCCTTTTAATATTTTATTTTGTTAATAACCAGAACTTCTTCCTTGACTTCCTGTATGTTTAGTAGCTCACTCTCAAATTAATGGTTACTTTCATAATAGTGTATTTGTTTTGAATTTTAGGATTCCTTAGTCTTATCTTCTGAGTGTAGAAGAAAAAACATAAAAACCTTGTAATTACTGACTCGTTTAAAAATCTGCCACAATTTTGAGATGTTGCTATTGATTCCATCAGCAGATTTAAGAAGCAGTACTTCAAGAAAAAAATTAAAACAATGGCTTCTCATATACAAAAAYATGTTGAATACTGACTGATTTCTTTTTTCCCCCCATGTTTACCTTTCTATCTTCCTACTAGAAGGAAAATTTTGTAATAATAAGTAAAATGGAAAACTCCCATTTCTCTTTTGGCAGGATTTGGTGATTTTATGTGTGATTGAGTGGTTGGAATTGGCAAAAAGGGTGGAAGCAGAATATGAGAAACCACTGATCTGTCAAGGGTCTGTGTTGCACTCTGCTTCAGCAGGCTGCTTTTTATTCATTATGTGTAATTTGTAACATCTGAAAACTGTAAAAGAGGATGCAGTGTTCATACTGGAAGTATATCAGCCTCAGAATCAGATTGGCATTGTTTTAGCAAAACTTTGGAAAATTAAGTGCTAAGTGAAAATTGGTTTTCTTTGCTGCTTGTTCTTCAATTAAGAATTTATTTAGAATTTCATTTTTTTTGAAAATAGTATATTGGAGAAGCTCAGCTCTTAGCAATCTGATATTTTAATTACCCAATTATTAAATTTTGCTTAATTACAGAACAACACATAGAGCTGTTTGACATGTGAATATAACATTACCAGAAGCTTGCTTTTAAAAGAAAAAAAAATCCAAAGAAAAAAGCAGATGCTGAGATGTTTAATAATGCTCAGACATTTTAAAGAAACTGTCTTGAATGACAATGGAAAGTTTTCATGGAATATTTAGAAATAATTTAGCTGTTATTATTCAATTTATGTAAGAAGCCAAACAGCAGATATTTTTGTATCTGGGTACATGCTGCAGTACTTTCAGAAAAAATGACAGAAGTCTCTTTGAATTTGTATTAAAGTAGCCCAGTGTTGTCTTACAGCTTTCCAGAACTGAGGGAGTTGCCTGTACAGGCACAAATCAGGTAAAACGGGAAAAAAAAAAAGTCTATTGAAACACTGAGCTTGGTCTTAGAGGGTTTCTTTTGCCCAGCTCTTGTCTGGAGCATCAATTACCAAAATAAACTCTTGCCTTTTCTCCATGCTTAGAGATTATCTGTTCCTCGTGTTCCATTCATAAGGCAAAGGAGGTGATTGATTTTCAAACCTGTGGAATAAACTGGAAAGTGCCCAGAGAAGCTGTGGCTGCCCCATYCCTGGAAGTGTCCAAGGCCAAGCTGGGCAGGGCTTGGAGCAGCCTGGGGCAGTGGAAGGTGTCCCTGCCCATGGGAGGTCCCTTCCAAGCCAAACAATTTTATCATTATTCTGTGAAAAATGCTGGAGCTCTCTCTTAATGGTAATGTTCTGTAGGCTTGTGGTTCAAACATTGCAAAGTAGAGCAATTCTTCTTATGTAAATGGGAAGTTGAGTAGACTTCTCCCAGGTCACTTGTATAGGAGATGTAATATTGTGTTAAATTAGAAAGATTCCTGAGTTACACTTGGTTCTGACTCGAGCTTCAAGAAATGGAGAAATCTGTTTCTGTTTAATTCTCCTTTCCCACTGTCAGGTGGGAGCTGCAGAAAGCAGAAAGAAATTTGGTCCTTTAAGGCCCTGTCAACCCTAACTCTGAGCTCCCTCATTTTCATCAGCTTCTTTACAACCCAGGGGCTCCAGAAGGACACACAGCAGTGCTGGGTGAGTGAAGCCCCACTTCAGTGGTGTTCTGAGAACTTGGCTTGCATTACTTGAGAGGAGGGAATGCAGCACAAAGCAAAACCTTCCACCACAGAGAGCAGCACTTGAGATCTGCTCCTTCACTCCTTGGCTTGGCTGCCCCAGCCACAGAATGGAGGCTGTGCTTCCCTGTGTTAGACCTCAGCACTGTATCCCTCTCTTCTGTCCTCAKTCTTTCCTAGAAATAACAGATTTCACCAGGAAAAGTTTGTCAGGGATTTAAGGAAAAGGTCAGGGAAATGACACAGGACACAGGGCCTCAGGGAGGATTTTTTAAACAGGGGAAATAGAAAAAGGTCACTTAGGAAAGAGGAAAAACATGGGGATTTAAGAGTATTTTCACAACTTRGCCATATGTTGCATGTTACCATTCAGAAAGAGATTTGCTTCTTAAATAGTTGTACTATTCAAAGCATGCTGCTAAATTTTAAATTCCCCTTGATGGTAACATCTCTCCCTCTGATTATTGTCCTGTTAAAARAATTGGAATTTGACTGAAAAATTGGAATTTGAGCCCTCACTGGATGGATGCAGCTAAATATCAGTAGCTTTTCCCCCTGTCTGAGGCACCTCCTCACTTCAGCTGCATCCTGGTCTGTCTTTGATCTGAACTGCTTCATCCTTAAATCCTTGAGTATAACACCCTGGCCCAAAGTCAGTAGTGCTGACTTGTTTCTGAGATTGCTGCCTCCAGAAAAGRACACAGCTTTTACTTTTATGCACATAAATAATATTTGGCAGAACTGTCAGCCTGAAAGCTGTTGGGTTTSACGTTTTCCATTAGGATGACTGGGTTGATTCTTTCCTCTTTTTCAAGATTTCAGGTCTTTTCATGAGACTTCTTCCATCCTTGAGCCACTTCTTGAACTGTGATGATTTTAAATGAAAAAGACACAGCAAAACTGCTGCTTTGCCAGTTCAGTTATAAATATTCAGTCTGCTTTTTGTAGCTGTTATGTACAGTAGGACTAAAGTAAAGCCCAAGAATTTAACRCTGTTAAGAGCTATTCCTTTGCATTGACTCATTTTGCTACCAATTTCCAATTATTTTTTACTCTCCTTCCAATAGATATTCTCTTTTTGGTCCCCAAAATATCTTCTAAGTTTCAGTTGCCCAATATTTTCTTCATAGACAAGCTGACATTGCTGGTTACTCTCCTGCTTGGTTTTGCATTTTAGCAACAGCCTRTCTCAGTAACTTGGACTTTTCTACTGTGTTTTGTTCTATAATTGTGTTCCAGCAGAGTTGAAGAACATGAATGCCTTTATTTTAAGCTGTTAATTAGCAGTGGAAGCAGGAATGTGTAGTAAGCTTTACAAATTTAACATCTAATTTTAAAATGGTGAGGTTATGTTTAAGGTTCTGCAGAATACAGAAAAAGGAGCAATAGAAAGTTTTCATTTTTACCCTTTCTTCAGAAACCACATGCTGAGGAACAGGGGAATATCTAAGGATAAATGGAAGAACAGGAAAACAAAGTCTCATCAGGTTGGAATTTAACAACCTGAGAGGTTTCAAAGGCTGTTTTAAAAGTTCCTTAGAATAATGGCTTAAGATTTGTTGAGGGCAAGCACAGCTTGCATTTGAGTGACAAATGACAATACAGAAGATCTTGARGTGTTTAATAGTCTTAGTTGTGTTTGCATGTTAACACTTGTTTTTTATTATTTCCTAAAAGTCAGTGAGTTGTTTTTTTGCTTCCAGTTCTGATGCTGACCCCCCTGATTGTCCCTTAGTTGGCTTTGTCAAGCTGTGTAATATTTGAAGATGACTGTTGTAATTAAGGCTGCTGTAATTATTATATTTAGCTGATACTTTGCCTTGATAGGAAGGACATGAGCTGAACCATCACATTCTTATTTTCCTCATTTTTCATGTCTACTTTTGCATCCCATATACCAGACTTCATGGCTTGCATACAGCCATTTAACATCACTAGGTTTGATAACACACAACAAACCAGAAGGAAAAGGATGGTGCTAAAAATCCCTCCAGCACTGTGAGCCAGGGCCCATTCACAAAATCCTATTGCTTTTTGCAGGCAAATAAGGAAGAGATTCTATATACCAGGCTTTTCTAAAAGCTTCAATTTTTGATTTCAAATTTCACAAAATACTAACTTTCTTTTGGATCAGTTTCAAATCATGATGGCTTAAAAAAAAAAAAAAAAGAAATATTCAGCTTGTTCAAGTTTCAGCATGTTCATGTTTTTGCTTCTGCTCTTCTCCTGCTTGCAGTGTAGTACATTGGAACTGTGTTTGTATTCAAGACCTCTTAATTTTCCTGCAATTTCATAAAGCTAAATAAAAGGACAGTTTTAATCAGTTGGGTACATTGTCATTACATTATGAGGAGTGCTTTATGCAGGTTTTTTCCATATCAATATCAAAACAATATTCTAAGCTTAGTGTGTTCATGGCAACAAGTTATGGTGAAAGCACCCAAAAAAGGAGAGACTTAGGAGCTGCTCTTTCATTTGGTGATGCAGTTTCATTTATCTCTCTCTGCTTTCTTCTTCTGGTGGCCGTTTGCTGTTCTGAACAGTTTTGAGATCTGCCTCTTGTAACATTAAAAAAAATAATTTCTTAGTCCTATATTTTAAATCTGATGTCCTTTGTAAGTTGAAATGGTTTGTTTGCACCAGGACATAAAGATTTTGCACAGYGTGGGGATGTCAAGTATCTGTGGGATGGGGAACCAAAAAACTCTTCCTTTACTTTGGGATGTTGTGTTACCAGGCTGTGTCTTCTCACTRCTGGAGAAAAAACAGTTCTGGTGGATCACTCAGAGCTCCTTCAATGGTACTAAAGGCCACACTCAGACAGCACTTGTGGTTTGGAGATTGAAAAGGAGTTCTT
This sequence comes from Cardinalis cardinalis, assembly GCA_014549065.1. Lineage (NCBI taxonomy): Eukaryota > Metazoa > Chordata > Aves > Passeriformes > Cardinalidae > Cardinalis > Cardinalis cardinalis. The sequence continues at coordinate 3,536,552 of JACDOX010000050.1, forward strand.
GTCTTTGTGCTCTTGCTGATGCTGTGATGGAATCATTCCAGGAGAACAAGGTGATTTAGCCCATGGTCCACACCACTGTGGCCAGCTGGTGGCAAGGGTAAAGCTGCCTTTAGGCTCAGTCAGGCTGAGAGAGCTGGGAATGCCCAGCCTGGACATGAGAAGGCTCTTGGGAGACCTTAGAGCCCCTTCCAGTKCATAAAGGGGCTTCAAGAGTGCTGGAGAGGACTTTGGACAAATGCATGAAGTGATAGGGCAAGGGGGAATTGCTCCAAATGACAGAGGGAGGGTTTAGATGGGATATTGGGATGAAATTCTTCCCTGTGAGGGTGGTGAGGCCCTGGCACAGGCTGCCCAGAGAAACTGTGGATGCCCCATCCCTGGAGGTGTTCAAGGCCAGGTTGGATGAGGCTCTGAGCACCCTGGTCTAGGGGAAGGTGTCCCTGCCCATGGTAGGGGGGTGGAATGARGTGATCTTGGAGGTCCCTTCCAATCCAAACCACTCTGTTATTTTTGTCTATATATTGGATTCCTGTCACTTTTTGGATGGTGGCATTGAGCTAAAGTGTGAAATGAGTCAGTGGCAGCCCAGTGTTGACCAGGAGGTTTCATAAGAGCCCAAGTGAATGCCTTGCTCTGCTGGCTGGAGGAGCAGGTGTTTTTCCATGGGAATAAAGCTCCCTGCCTCTGTGGAACTCTTTGCTCATACAAATCCTATAAATATATCCTGAAGAGGCAGTTTAACAACCTGAATGTACATCTTGTATGCCATCTAGCAAAAATCAATCTAAAGATTTAAATTTTGGCATTTTTGATACTTCACTACTAAATAACATTTTTGTCTTCAAAATATTTTTGAGATTCTGTGTAGCTCATGTGCACAATTTTTGGGATGCAGCTGCTGGGAAAATATTAAAYCAAAACTGAAAAAGTACACAGAGTTTGCACCAACATTTGGACTCAAAAACTGTCCCTTTATTACTCTGTTTTCCATAAGGAAGAGAGAGAACAAGATTTACTTTCAAATGATTGGATGGATATTTTTGGAACATATAAACCATAGTTCCTTTGAGAGCTATGTGGTCACCCAAATGGTAAAGAAAGACGGAAATTTTGTTTAACTCTCAGCAGGTGGGTGTGCAGTGCCCAAGAAAAGTAAATCACCTTGAAATCACAGAGTTGAGCAAGAACAGCCAGCACACGGCTGCCACGGGCTGTACTCTCAGAAATGGGAAACAAGATGATAGCTCTTCTACTTTCAAAGCTGAGCCTCAAACTCCAAATGTCTCAAGGACTTTGTATGATTTTGTGTATCTTTTTGTGTGCAAGGTAGTTAAGGATGCTTGATGCTTGTAACAGCCTTCAATATTCAGCTCCTAAACTAGAAAGGGGTTATAACCTCATGGAATGCCACAAAACTCAGATTCTTCTCATGCTGTCTGCTTCAAAAATTGGAGCAGASAGCATAAGGAAAGAGAGTGAAACAGGTTGAAATTATAATGTGGATAACCAGTGTTTGCTTGGCCCTAGTCTGGAAGGACCAGAACCCTTGATTCTGTTGTTGAGGCCTGTCTGAGCACTTCAGGATGAAGAGGATTCTCCTCCAAACTTTGGAATCACACAGGAATCCCCCATAGGTCACAGTCTAAATTTGCAGAGCAATAAAAGACTAAATAACACTGCTGAAGAGGCTAGCAATTTTTTTCTACTTCTCTTATCCAAACATTGAACTGTTTCCACATATTAATATATTTCAGAACCTGAAGATTTTTTTTCCTTCTGTGAGTGTAGAGTGTGACTCAAGGGTTCTCCTTGCAGCTGTTGTGGGGTGAACCTACCCCAGCTATCAGCTGCTCTATGGAGTGAAGAAGTGGTGTTTATACATGCTCACTATTAATGGTAAAAATAATCAAAGAAGGATCAGATAACCCAACAAGAAAAAAAAAATTATGATGTTCTATGTCTGTCCCTTAGGGATGGGTCTRTATAGAGGGTCTGGCAAGATGAGCTTTCATATCTCAGCTGGTTCCTCTGGGCTCCATCCTTTGTGCAGTATATAAAGGATATATGTAGAGTAGATAGCAGAGAAAGTCTGATTTTAGTCCTTGCAATAGCAGGGAAATAGTTCTGTGTCTTACCTAAACCTAGAAATTGAAACTGCTTTTTCTTCTTTTCTGGATTTAACTCTCTCAACGGTGTCTCTTTGCTGTTCTAAACTTCATCCTTTCCAGGAAAATATGTGGGTCCTCCCAGGAGTGGCAATGCAGGAAAAACTCATTCCACTGATGGTGCAGGGTGTCTCTGGAGATCCTGCTTTGTTCCTCTTCCTTGACATCCAGGGAGGCTCAATTCCTGGCACWGATCCTCASGTGCATAACCCTTCACATGCAATGATTCCACTTGAGGATRTGTTTTATCTAACAAACTCAAACTGAAATGCATTTTATCACATCATTAAACCTTAAAGGATCAAAAAGTCTCCAAGCCAGCAAAGCAGCCTTCTGAGAGAAGTTAACTCTGCTCATTTTACAGCAAGCAGCAAGTTCCCCAGTGTTGAAATTTGCTTGCCTAAGGTCAAAGTGAATTGACAACAGATCTCAGACCAAGACCTAGAAACAGGGTTTCAAGGCTCTAATTACGAGCTGGAAAGGGAATAGTTGTCTTAAGCTGTTTTATTGCATTGCATCGTTGACCTGAACATAGTCAAGAAAAATCAATATTTTCCATAGACTTCTGGAGTTGGCCTTGTGGGTGGATGGGGAACAGGCTGCTTTATTTAATGAGGCTGATAGCATGAAGTAAATGCTGTCACAGAGTTTGTCACCACATATTGGAGGGAAAGCAATGATTTCTAAAGAGGCTGCTATTTGCACTTTTATTGATCTCTTGGTGGAGCCGTGGCTGCTGGTCCTTTTGTAATGCCAGATTATTTTATCAGTGACACATAATGTGTTTCCTCYTCAGTCCATTTATATTCCCCTTAGGCTCTGGCAGAGCATGGCAAAGCAGCCTCAGTTTTCTGGCAGAAGGTGGCATTTTCTTTCGGAGTTGGAGCATTCACCCTCTATTTTCACCATGCTAAAAATTTCTAATAAATAGAATTTCAATAAAAGTAATTAAGAGCTGATGTAAGTCTGCTTATAAAGAGCCAGTGGGTTCTGACTGCATGCTCTAAGGTTGTTACTTTATGTGCTCTGTCTTTCCAACATAAAAATAGAAGAGTCTCAATCTACTGTTCAGTGTAGCAAACACTTCTMAGGCACTCAGAGGCTCCCAATAAGTCACAAAAGGCTAAATAAGAGAATATCCATCATTGTTCTTGACAGCCATAAAAGACAATTTATGATGAGTTTTGGCTCATGAATTTAAACACCAGTGGAATTAAGAAAGCCTCTTACAGTGCTGCCAGAATGATGATTGCCAGTTGCAAATGACAGGGCTTTTTAGATCTGCTTGCTGTGTGATGTGAAGTCACTTAGAGCAAGATTGACTTGATGGTGTATTTTAATGTTGTTAAACAGCTGCATGTAKGGTATAATGAGTCCCTAACCTTGTTTGATCAAAGTGAATCAAGCAAACTTGTTAAAGTCCTTAAAGTCTCATAATTTATGAAGTTTAAAAATTATTTTAAAAATAGAGTCTAATTGAGGTACATATTGCCATTTCTGTTTCTTCATGCTCCACAAAGCCAATTAATTCTCTGAGCAAACCAAATGTGTGACAGGGAGGAATTGAGCACAGCTCAAGGGTACTCATATCTTTGAAGGTTTATTTTTGGATGGGATGCACGCAAGAAACTTTTGAGCCTGTGAARTTCCAGAAGTGTCTCGGTGGCACCRAATGCCATTGATGTCCAAGCTCAGGGACATGGATGGGATGGGGACACTGTCTCAAATGGGTATTCAAGAGGTTGGGTGAGCTGGTGGAGGTCATTTGGTGGTGGGAATTGGCCATGCAGATGTTGATGTTTGTACGATCATCTTTTGCAGCAAACTCAGTTTTTTATCTGGAGTGGGCAAGCACAAAGTTTTTGTGTGTGGCAACTCCTTTCTGCTCCATTTGCATATATTTTCCCCCTCCTTTAAGGGGGCTGGGAGAGATGCAAATCTTTTCTTAGAGTGCTTCCATCTGCCACTGCACCACTAGAGGGAAAAGGAGGCTGGTCTTGGGAGATCCTGATCCAGATGGCTGGTGCAATTTTATGGCCCAGATTAGAGTGGTGCCAAAGGTTACATYATCAGCCAGAAATTGCTGCCTTAGAGACAAGTTTTTTTAGCTTATCTTTAATATTCATAACTTCCAGATACTTAGATTGATCCTTCTAACTCAGAGAAGATAAATAAAACATTTCAGCAGTGGCTTATTAGTGGCATTTGGCATCATCCTAATCCTTTCACTCCTTGGAGAATTAATGTTTAAAAAACAAAAGTCCCATAAAACATTAGGCTTACACTCTGGTAATTATCTAATAAATATTTGTTTTCAGTTCCTCTGTGTCTGCTACTTGCAGATGTTTGCATCTAAACCAGGAAAGTTATCTATTTACAGCTCACAGGATAATTTCTTTCCTACCTGGCACAAAGATCCTGGTCCTTGTGAGCAGAATAAAGCAACCAGCTGCCTCTCTACCTTCTGGTGCTCTTTAATCAGTTTACCAACCTTTTTTCCAGCCAGGGTKTTCTTAGTACTACCAGTCTGATACTCTGAAGGTAGATATCTTGTTTTGCTGGTGTCTCTGTACAATGCCTTGAGCACAAAGTCGTTATCTGAGAACTACAAACTAAAATTGATCTGGTTTAGGCTTAGCACAATTTCCATGTCTGGGCTGACCTGAATGGTATTGTCCCACAGGTTTCTGAAAATGTCAAGAGCCAGAGGGGAGGTCCCAGTGAAATTGAAGTTCTTCCTTCCCTCAGAGTAACTGAATTTTCAAGTCCCCAAGCCCTGTAAATAAAAGAGAAAAATTGGTAATAAGRAAAGGAATTAATAGGATAGTCTTTCACACGATTTATATAGCTTTCAAAAACTGTTGCACTGTTGTGTTTAAAAGTGCTGGTCTGCAGCACTTTCACACTGGGAAGATAAGATTAAAAACTTGAAGGGGCAGCTCTGGGAATTAGCAGCCAGAAGAGCTGATGGATTTGAAATGAAATAAAGGCTGCTATTGGGGAAAATTTATTTTGAGGCTAAAATAGCGCGGCTGCCAATAAAGTATTCAACAGACTCGAATGTTTACCTTAATATTGATGTCACAGTTCCATTTAGTAGGCAAGTGCTTCTTTTCAGCTACTGTTGTCATTATGGAAATCAGCTGAATGAATCTCTGCCATGTAATCCATTATGGAGTAAATTGGAATCTGAGGCAAAGTTCCTGTTGGGCAGATGTGAAATCCTGTTTGGATGGGTGTGTGAAGTTGTGTTATTGCAGCCCTCTGGAATACGCTGCACTGGGATGGGAAAAAATTCAACCAGGAGTTAGAATGGTCTTTTAATTAGAAGGAAGAAAAATGAACAGGCACTGATGCATMTGCAGAGCATCTGTCTTTATTAAAGATTTCTCTTTCAGGGAAGACATTTATTTTAAACTCGTAGAATTTATAATGAAATACAACTTTGCAGGGAGTTTTATTTAAGGGAAACAGGGTACAGGTTCTACTATCAGAGGTGGTTTTTTCACCCTTCGTGGCTTTATTTGTACTTTATTTCTGTATCTCTATGAACTGCTCTCCCTCCTCTCAAATGTGTCCATGTTCTCATTTATTCTTTGAAAAATGGCTAAATTTGTAGGCACATGCATAGAAGTGGGGCTTTATTCACAGTTTTACAGTGCAGTTCATGCATTGGGGATGAGATTGGGAAGATTGCTTCTGAAATAAGGTACTGTTGGAGCATTCCATGTTCGTACAGCTTTCCAGTTTTTCCCAGAAATCTTCCATTTTGAGTATTTTCCCCTTTGCAAAAGAATCCCAACTTTGGTACTTTATTTTGAGCATGCCCTGCATGAAAACTCATGTGAAAGGGGTCAGTGTTACTGAAATAAAGACAGAACTGCTAATTATTGCTTTTAAATTAATTTGTGTCTATTCATTGGAAGCTTTCTTTTTTGCCCACCATTTGCTGTAGGGAGCTTTTGCTACAGATTTCCATCTCCTGATATTGTTGAGGTGTCTGTCTTAGATTTTTCTTCCCTTATGAGAGCTTTAGAAGTTCTCTGGGCAAACAAATTGATTGTTACACTGCAGTGTGGGAGGATTTTGTGTTGCATTTGTTTGAAAATGTTATTGCTCCTGGAGCTTCATGTTAAACTAGCAAACTTCTGTAGTCCCTGCTCTGTTTTCTGCTCCATTTGCATATATTTTTCCCCGGCTCTACAGTAGTGCTAAAAGGAAGTTAATGAACAAAACATGAGAGTGCTGCAGGAATTAACAGTACTGTGAGTAGGTAATGCATATTCTTAGAAAGTTTGGTGTCAGCAAAATCCAGGATCACAGGATGAATTATTTCTTTTCTTTGTATTTGTTCTTAGGCTATTTATCTACAGTATTTAGTACAAAAGGAAAGAGAATAAAGTTTCTACCAGAATTTCCAGGAAAAAAAAGGAAAAGATAAGTTTTATTTTTGTCTATTTAGAAAGAAAGTGAAGCAAAAGCATGTAAAGAAGATTGGGCTTAAAGTTTAAAAAAAAAAAATTGCCTGTTTTTTTCCAGGGCATAGTTGCTATGCTGTTCAGTRGTAATTAGTCTAGTCAGACCATAAAGAATACTTAATATCAGAAATGAACATTTGTAAGTATGTTTTACACCCAACAGTTCCATAAGGTGCAGTGGATGATAGAAAATACATGCTTTGCAAAATCTGTGTATCTGAGCATGAATTCCRCCCATTGACAATGTTCCAACACAGAAATCAGCTGCATTTTGTGGCATGGGCTACAAAGATGATACAGAACCTCCACTATGGATTCAGGCTGAGAGAGCTGGRGCTGTTCAGCCTGGAGAAGAGAAGGCTCCAGGGAAACCTTACAGCCTCTTCCAGCGCCTAAATGGGGCTCCAGGAGAGCTGGAGGAGGACTTTGGATAAGGTCCTGGAGTGGCAGGAGAAGAGGARTGGCTTCAGACTAAAGGAGGAGAGATTGAGATCAGATATTAAGGAGAAATTCTTTACTGAAAGGATGGTGAGGCCCTGGCACAGGGTGCCCAGAGAGGCTGGGGCTGCCCCATCCCTGGCAGTGTCCAAGGCCAGGCTGGATGGGGTTTGGAGCAACCTGGGACAGTGGAAGGTGTCCCTGCCCATGGCTGGGGGATGGAATTTAATGATCTTTCAGAGCCCTTCCGAACCCAAACCATTCTTTGATTTTTCCTGAGCTGCAGCAATTCACACMGAAACACAACACACCACAGAAACAGAAGGTCTCGTTGACCACAGCTGGTGTTTGGAATGTGTATTGAAATCACCAAATAATCTCAGCATATGCTGGAGGAGGGGAATCACCCTCTCTCCCACCTTTCAAACACCTCCCCAACACTGCAGATGCATCACCAAATGGAGCCTTCACATCAGTGCCAAAAATTAAGGACTGAGTACAGCTCGTTGGTACTTCCTAGAAACCATCCTCAGTGCTCTCTTGCAGAATCATGAAATTTGTGGTTTAAATGTGGGACAAGCCTAGAGCCCCAAGGTGCCAGGTGAAGAGCCAAAGAGGTTTCATATCTACCTGTATGAAACAGCTCCTTTCTCCTCTCTGTTGGGTTTTGTCACCTTTCTTAAGTAAGACAGAGCTAATTAAGAGTTGTGTCTCTGTCTTTGCTGTGCTTTGATGGCTTTGATGTCATTCCCATAAGTGGTGATGCCAAGGACTGTTTTGGTCCTGTGTCTTTTCCATCTGAGGAGAAGCACCTTAGCTGCACACCTCCAATCACAGAGTCATGGAATCTTTCAGGTTGGAAAAGACCCTTGAGATCATTGAGTCCAACCATAAAATTGCCAAATTGCTCATGTGTACTGCTACACAAGCTGGTGCTTTTCAAAATGTGTTCACATGGCTAGTTAAAACMATTTAAAATATCCTTTCTTCAGGCAAGTTTTCAGTCATTTTTGTGTATCAGCTAATCCTAAATAAGGCAATTTGTAGATGGCAGCATCCCCTGGAGCCTCCATTTCTRTGGGCTGTTTACTATTTTTTTGGTAGTCCTGTGCATTTTATTTCTGGTTTGGTGTTTGTTTCGGCTTGGGTTGGTTCTTTTTCAGTTGTAATGTYGATCTTAGTGTGTTATTTGGCTTTGCCTGAATGATTTTCAAGTATGGAAGGCAGCAATTCCATAAGTATGACACAACTGTGTCAATCATAAGGACTCCACAGGTAGCATTGGATTTTTTATGTTCACAAATAGATTATTGTAAATCAATTTTACCAATATTGTAGTGCTGAATTATGAGTGGTAAAATCTTTTGTACCGTTAAGTTGCCCAGGGATTTGAACAAAACTCAACCAAAACCCAACCCCATGCACTTCTGTTCCTAAATTCATGTAGAAATTAYGGTCAGTCCAGTGCCAAACAATATTTTGGGACTTGCTGGATGCTCAGCACTTCAGACTATCAGGCAAWTTATCTAATCCTTAAAAATTAAACCAATGCCTTTTCATTTTTAATTTGAATTTTATTTTAAAAATTTTGATTTTTTTAACATATTAAAGTCCGGAACCTGAAACAAAACAGTTGAAAGGTCCTTAAATATCCAGAGGAGTGGAACTTTCTCCTCAAAATTTATCCAAGGACCTCTTCATTTGTTCCACTATGCAGCAATGACTGAATGAAGTAAGCAGGCTTTGTTTTAACTCCCCTGGGGACACAGGAGAGCTCCCCAGAGAAAATGAGGGTGTATTTTCTGTGTAGACATCTAACTATCTTCTACATGTTGCATCCAAGCAATGAAATTCACCATATCACATGGTTTATGCCCCGGTTCTTATAGAAGCAGAACTTTTTATGTATGAAGGGAAGGGCAGAATTTGTTTTATACTTTATGCAATCAGTTTGAAGTGTTTAAAGCGCTTCAGAACCTGTTTCCAGTAAAAGTTCACATAAAATGTAAGAATTTTGGGATTAATTTATTTGTCAATGGCCTGAGAAGATGGTGGAGTCCTTATCTGATGGCATGCATATCTGGAGGGGCAAGAGGGAAAATTTAATGTGTTCTGCTGGGGGAAAAAAAAGCTTCTGAAGACATGGAACAAAACTTGGAAGCCAGCAAAGTTTGACCAGCAGATAAATGTAGAATGAAGCAAGACTGGTATATATAGGATCATGGACTATGCTGAGTTGGAAGGGACCCACAGGGACCATTGAGTCCAGCTCCTGGCCCTGCACAGGACACCCCAAGTGTCACACCATGTGCCCAAGAGCATTGTCCAAATGCTCCTTGAGCTCTGTCAGTCTTTGTGCTGTGACCACTGGCCTGGGRAGCCTGTTCAATGCTCAGATATCCTCTGGGTGAAAAACCTTTTCCTAATATCCAGCCTAAACATTTCCTCACCCATTTTCTTGCTAAACATATTGCCATAGTTAAAAATGAACATCAGTGGTGTGATGCCTTTCACACTGCTCTGGCAGAGGCAGCTCTGAGTTACTGTGATTAAATAAGAGTATTGTCCAAACACAGGTGAAGTGTTTCATCTCAGCACATTACTCTCAAAGCAGTGATGTCCCCTGTTTGTAAAATGCTACCCTGAATCCTGGAACTTCTCCAAACAGGAGTGGGTGCTTCAGAAAGGGTGTTTTTAAGGACTTGGAAGCTTCTTCAGCAAAGGTGTAACAAAAGAACTGATAGGAGGAGGACAAAGTCCATCATGGGACATCTCACTTTGCTGTGGTTAGGATGGAAGGGTTGACCATGCTTTAAATATTTCATACTTCCCAGAATGAGATGAAAAAGTAGGTGTCATCTTGACACACACAGTCAATGTATATGCACAAGATAAATGGTGCATGCAGTACTTGTGCTTTTGTCTTGCAGTGCTGTTGTATTCTTAGTATTCGGTTTTATAGCATAACAAGAGAAAATGTATTTGGATTCAGAGTAAATCAAGCTACACTTAATAAAGAATGTTTTTCTGGGTCTGGGCATTCTGGGTAGCATATCTAAATATTTGTGCTACAGGAAAAAGATTGTGTGCCTTAGACTGTCMGCTGTGCTCTGCCCTTCCACCCTTYCTGCTGTGAATATATTCTCTTTTTGAAGCTCCAGGTGTCAGTCTGAGTCCCTAGAAATTATTCTTGTGTCCTGAAATTTTCAGCCCTCGTTATCTGAAGGAACTGGCAGTCAYGACCAGAAGATGATTCCTGTGCTTAGATTCCTTACTTTAGTTTTCAGTCATTTGTTATTTGTGCTGGCTGGTGGCAGAAACAATTGGAATATTTGGCAATTGCTGCTATCATTGGTGGTTTTTCTGACAATGTACCTGGTACTCAGTGTTGCCTATCTGTAAATTGACTATCCTCTCATTCCCACTTCTATTAGAGATTTTCCTTGATTTGCCCTGCTTTCATCCCTTGTTTGCTCTGTAGTTCTTCTTCCAATTGAAATTTGGATGTCTCACCTCTCAAGCCTTGCAGAGATTGCAAAGAGATTGCCAACATGATGGTAAGTGTGAATTGAGATGGGAGACCTTCATGTGCACCTCAGGTGTGCTGGGACCTGGGCACTGGTGGCAGTTCTCAGTCATTTCTCTCTGTGATTGAGAACCTGGATTAAGCTATCTTCACACACTGGCTTTTATTTTTTTTTCTTTCTGTATTAATATGAAGGTTTTTTTTGTAGTTGGGATTTTCTCTCACTTACAGGAAGAGCAGAATTCAAAGTCCCCTGAGGTGTGTCAGAAGTGTAGGCGAAGAATGAGCAGCTGTGGGAGCTCTGGGGATTCCACTGCCCAGGAAACTCTGCAAGACAAGTCCTGAGAGGGAGAAACTGAGGTTTTGTTTAATTATAGCTGCAGGTAGCACAGGATGCAGTGGGTAACCTGTCCCTCAGGGGTGATCTCCCGTGCATGTCAAAAGTTTCAAGATTCATGAACTCTGAGCAAAATCTGGRAGAGCTGAGCACTAAATCTTCATAAAAATCAAATGCAGGCCTGGCATTTGCAAAGAGAAACTCCCAGGACAGAAAGACAGCAGCGGGGATGTTTTACTCCAGACACAAGCCTGGTGAAATCATGAAGTTCCCTGAATTATCTGATGTTCTGTGATTTAGCTCTGGATCAGGTTGCCCAGAGAAGCTGTGGCTGCCCCATCCCTGGAAGAGTCCAAGACCGGGTTGGATGGGGCTTGGAGCAGCCTGGGGTGGTGGAAGCTGTCCCTGCCCATGGCAGGGGGTTGGAATGAGGTGATCTTGAAGGTCCCTTCCAACCCAAACCATTTAAGGTCTGTGAGTCCATGATCTCCCAGATTGACACAGCATAATGATCTGTTATGGACCAGAACATTCTTGGTGATGAGAACAGATTTGTCCAGAGAAGCAGCTGAGTGGCTTGTCCTGGCTTGGCTTGTCCTTTGGGCAGAGCTGGGCTCCAAAAATGAGCTTTCTATGTTAGACAGTTCTATGAAAATAGCTTTTCTTTTCCTTTTTTTTTTTTCTCTGAAAATGCACAAGGGAAATAAAGGGCCTGTCATGGGGAGAAAAGAGAGAAGCATTTTCCCCTCCTTGTTACAGTAAAAATTCAAGAAAGTCTAACTATGGATTTTGTTTTTAATCTAACCTTGATAATGTTGGATTTGAAGAACTGGATGAAGTGTGTATCAAGCTAATGCTGACAATAATCCCCCAAATCAATACTGAAAATGCTTCCCTAATTTAGTAGAAATGTCTTAATTGGGACATTCAAGGAACAAAACAAAATTAACTGCTTCCTTTCCAAATATTTGAAAGGTGCATGTGTTTTCTGACTGAAGTGATTTATGTGAGAAGGAATTTTGTTTAATGTCAAGTCTTTAGGCAATCATCTCAGCTGAGAGCAGAATCCCATTCTTGCACACCTGTACTATGAATTCCCTTGTTATTCCCTGCATTTATTAGTCTGTTTTGACTGATCCCTGTGGAATTTGGCTTTTGCTTATCTCTGTTCACTCTCACTGTGTTTTAACCTGTCAGGTAACCAACCCCAAATTTAAAACTAGTGGAGGAGGACTCAAATGTCATTTAAAAATCGATCAGTTTTACAAAAAATTGAAGAAAAGGACCCCAATGCTATTAAACTTGGGAAGAATCTGAAGAATTTGTCTGGTTGGAGTGGATGTGGTGCTTAGGGACATGGTTTAGTGGTGGACCTGGAATTGCCAAGCTGATGTTTGGACTCAATGATCTTAGAGGTCTTTTCCAACCTTAATGATTTTGTGTTTGGCAGCAACTATTTGTAGGTCCAAATTAACCCCAGTGCTTAACTGCTTTTGCTTGGTGAAGGTGACCTTGTGATGGAGAGGATGGAGGGGCAGAGCACACACATCCTTTGGCATTTCTCCTTTTTGCTCTGGTGGTTTTTAATGACTTGAACAAGTTATTTTGTGTCTTAGGGGAAGCTCTGAACAGAAGCCATAGGAAATAGCAGTTGTCTGGTGTGGACACATGAAGTGCATCAAGGACTCCTGCACGAGGCCATGGCTGTGCTTTGTTTTCCTCTCAAACTCCTGGTTTTAAAGCTGCTTCACTCTGCTGGCTCTTTACTAGATGATATTTTTGTTTATATTGCTCAGCACAAACACTGGTTTTTGTTGTGGGTAAATGATAAAACCAAAATGATTCCCTTAGGATTGATCAGCAGTATGCGATGGTGAAGTATCTCTCTGAAGTGTGTCTAAGTACCTTCTAGACCTCCCTAAAAAATGAACAAAACTCACATTCTAAAGCCTACTTTAAAACTTGGGTACATGCCAAGAGTTGTTTTGCTTGCTTCTGTCCTTCAGTGCAGGCTGAATAAGTTGGCTTTGCTTTTTGATTCTCCTTTGTGCAGTAAAGGATTGTGCACTCCAGTTTGTTGGATGAAGGGGCTCTCATCCTTTACAAACCAGTACAAAGTGATTGATGAGGCTCCAAAGACTTCAGAAAGGCAGTTTATTAGCAGGAAGGTGAGATGAACAAATGATKTGTTGTGATGGACATTGAGTACAGAATAACAAAAGATATCTGTAGTTTTTTTCCAAAACAGTTACATTTTATTCTTTACTAAATGTTGCTCTTAAAAATAAAAAAAAAAAAACCTCATCAGTTGTTCTGAATTGTGGTAAATAATTCAAGCTTCTGCTGAGATGACAGTAAGCTTTACAGGGCTGGTGGTGTACATTAATTTCTTGGCTGGTGTAATGAGGCATAGAGTTGTCATGCAGGGTCACTCTGGGCATAGGAAATGGTGCCAGTCGGAAGTGATAACTTGCATTCTGTCCTGCCCAGGTGGAATCACAAAGATTTGGCTGCACCAGCCCAGGCTGTAGCCAAGAGCTCATCATGCATGCAGGAACTTGGAAGATCAGATGGTGCCTTATGAAAATGGCAAGGGAGCAGAGATTAGTCAGGAGCAGATACAGTTCGTATGTCAGCGTGTTTTATGTTTCCATTCTTTATTCTTGACTTCACAATTCAAATCCATTGATATCTACCATGCCATCTTATTTCCTCAGCTTTYTTGGCTGTGTTTTAGCCATCATTGGTATTGCAGTCCTTTCACTGCTGTGCTCCTGACACAAGCTGAGGCTGCACCATTTAGCATGATCCTGTCTTTTGCTTTGTTCGGTGAAATGACGACAGTAGGATGATGTATGTGGTGCTAAATATATCCTCAGGGTTTAAAAATGGCATTTGGTTGGACATATGGGGCAGTGCTGTACGACATCAAAAGTCATGCTTAAAAAGATCACGCTTCTTCATAAGAATCAGGCATTTCTGGCAGTTCTCAAGGTGTGTTACAGACCCAGTTATTTTTGTCACTGATGTGAATTTCACAACCTGCTTCTTTGGGACCTGACCTGAACTGTCATATGTGCCAAAACAATGTTCAAGCCTGTATGTCAAATAGKGGAGGATGTTAATATAATCAACAAGAGGTCTTTTTAGTCTTAAAAGCAATTCAGAATATTTACTTAATACCTGTTAAAAAACTTGGTCATCTGTTGATTGACAGACCATAAACACAGGCTCTGATTTTTAGAAGTACTTTGGGTATTTTTTTTTTTTTTTGCCTGATTGGCCATATGACTTTGAGCTGTCATTGAAAGGCTTCTTTGCTGGAATCAGTGAGTTAGTGAGATTCAGTGCAACGTGCTTTGGGTTAGGAGAATTTTTCCATTACTCGGTTATCATAAAAAATGGAAGGATTTATTCTTGGCACTTTTCGTAGTGGAACGGAAAGAATAACTGTTATTTCAGAGGCATCCTGCATTATTGATGGCTAATCAAAAATAGCTATTTTGAATTTAGAAATAAATTCATAAGGCAAAAAACCTCCTGAAAATCYATTTGCCGGTAGAATCCAGACTTAGGCTTTTGAGAAGAGGCTTCATGTTTCTTCTCATGGGCTGCACACAGCTGGCACCTGGCTGTTCACCTGTTCAATTGCTTTTGAATCACATTCATGAGCTTTTTATCAATGTCATTTTAGTATGTGCTTGTGAGTGAATTGCTTATTGACTGGTGTATGAGAACACTAAATGCAGTTTAGAGGTGCAGAGTCAATCCTCACACACTTGCTCAGCTACACTGGGACACGACAGATTGGCAGCATGTGCAAAGTTATTTGGAAATACTGTTTTGGCTTCTATGTGAGCTACTGGACAATGATGAAAAGRGATGGGAAAGAAAAGAATTTTTTGGAGGTGGCAGCCCAGAATCCTTCATCCCATAGGGCTTAGAAGAAGGCATGTTATCCCTGGGGTAATAATGTGGCACATTGGAAAGGCAAGGTCACYGAGCTGAAGGCCAGCACTCACATGGTCCTAGCTGGGGAAGACAAAGATGCAGTTGAGGTAAGGAAAAAAATTACTCTTCATCCTCAAGAAGAGCCTTGCTTTGCAGCCTGGTTTCCTTTGCAACAGCAGGAATCAGTTACTGCAGAGCTTTGGGAAAGGTATTCCGGTGAGCTGTTTTAGTGTAGCTCATATGATGAGTTTACCTCAGGAAGAAACAATTGCAGGAATGAGTGGCATGTAGAAATAAGCTGTTCTGAGCCTGGCAACACTCATTACCCTGCTTGAATCTACATTTGAGAGCTCCAAAGTTCAGCAGCGAAAAGGCATCTGGTGACTACAAGGGGAGTGAGATCTAGTGAGTCATACTGATTTGTTTTTACTCAAGAGATGTTTCCTGGAAAAAGATGCCTATGCCAACCTGATTGTCCTAAACAGGATGAAGTTTCTCATGTTTCTCTGTCCTTCCGCTTCTCCTATGGTGGTATTCACTTCTTTAGTATTTGTATAAGGCTTTTGCCCATTTTAAATTTCTGCTTCTTGAAGCAAAAGTGGTTTTGCTATCATACATGGGGGATTTTTAATTCCTGTGCAGAAAACAGGTCAAAATTTTACTTYAGTTGCTTTGTCCTTTATTCACGTAGAAGGGGAAGAGTGCAAACACAGTTATGTTTACTCATATCCCAACAACAGACTGAAACTATAGTCTGATGATGAATTTAGAAATCATTTAGTCAAATTTTTTCCTGATGGATTTTCCTGTGATTTGTTATGCTCAGGAGCTGGGGGAAGAAGAAGCAGAAAAGCTTTAGCATATAGACTAAACTGAATTTGTGGATGCTTAAAAATGGGAAAAAAAGTTCTCTGTCAGCCTTTTTGTGGGAAGTTAAAGAAGCCCCAGGCATGTTGAGCAAGCTGTTGAGATTACGTAGTAATGAATAATACATGTGTACCAGTGGAGGGATCACACTGCTGATTATTTAAGTGAATATTTTTGTGGCCAAACTACTTGTGAAATATGCAGAGGATTTATTATCAGCAGGAGTGATGAAGAGAAGACTGGACAAAGCTGTTGAATGATGGGAGCAGGAGTGATTTGTTACAGGAGTGTTAACCACACCAGTTGCGTGATTTTTTGGAAGACTGGCCATGTGTGTTTGAAAGCAAAATTGTTATCGTGAGCCACAGTGCAGAGATTCTTCAACCTACCTGGCTTGGGGAATCTTACCTGGAAGGCAATGCAGAGCATCACAGCCATTTTCATTGTCTTTCCCTTTTTTCTTGAGTAATTGTAACTTTTTTGTCCCACAGATGTAACTGTGGGAGAAGTGTGGTGCTCCTGATAAAGATTTTTCATGCTGGGGGCAGTGGGAGAGGCAGCTTCCTACATTTTAGGAGTATCCAAGAAAGGCAGAACCAGTTCTTTACCCTGTGACTGTTTCTTCAGGAAGGCTGACACTTGCATTTCACTCAGAGACAAATTAGGATTGTGGTTTTCAGTGAAACAAAACTGCTTCCCTGCTGTTTGAAAGGATTTTGCTCTCAGTCAGRGGTAGGATGTAAATATGCACCTGTCACCTCCACACAGCCCCCAGCTGAGCTCAGGGCCCCCTCTGGAGCTCCCTGGGTCTCTGGGATCCATGGAGCAGCAGCTCCTCAGCCCAGGTGTCCTTCACACCTCCCATCCAGGTGTGTGACTCCAGCCAGTCTGAAATTAGATGATGAGAGGAAATTCTCTAATGTGGATCTGTTTATAGTTGCCTTCAAGTATTACATCAAACAACAGCACTGTGCTGGCTCTTCTATTTTTTGCTTGTTCGGCCTTTTTAAAAAAAAAAAAGTGGACTGTGAGATAGTCATCAAAACCAATTATTTTAAGATGTTGAGGGTATGATTTTATTGTGGTTTACTTGCTGTATCTCTTTTTGACTTACATAACTYTTAGAGAAAAGGCAGAAAATGCATTTAAGGTTCCTTATTGAAGAATTTTACTGTGCTGTATATTAATGACAGAAGGTGTGGGTGCAGTAGCTGGGCTGTCTGAATTTCACTTCTTCCCCACAGSAGAGCAAGCATCCCCCAAATCCAGTTCAAGGGGAGTAACATCAGCTTCTTTCACACATGCATTTTGACTTGGGCCTTTGTTTTTATGTTAAGGTGCCTTTTTGTATTATTTCACCCAGTATTATTTCAGCTACTGTAGTGCCCMTGCGTTGGATACAGGATGCAAAAGACATTGGGCAATTCAGGTTGTTGGAGAGATTTGTGGCAGTGTCCTTCAGCTGCTCACAAATGTTCTTAATTGACCCTTTGGCACTCTTTGTACCCTTCTGATACTGTGGGAACTGAAATCATTGCAGGAACATCCTCACTGTGTGTTTGACTGTACCAAACACTCCCACATGGCTTCCAGCTCATCATTTGATCAAGTAACAAGAGCTTTGGCTTCACTTCCAAAACTCAGCTCTCAAATCAAGGTGGCTCTCACCTCTCAAATCAAGTCCCAYATTCTCTGCTTTGCTTTAATTTTTTCAGCTTTTAAGCAAATTGCCTTCTTTTTTCCTCTTGTGGCCTCTAATATTTTGTGGYACTTTTAGCTCACTTCTAAGATCATGTAGATTCCTGACCAGAGCTGGTTTGTTTACATTCATATTAAAAGGGTGATTTTCCTTTCCTGAACCTCTGTTGGCCAGACTGTAACTCCATGAAAATCCTGTACCAAACCTTATTTGCTTGCACCTCACTTTAGTTTGTGTGCCTTGGCCCTCAGCTTTTATATTTCAGTTCTGCTTTTTCTTCCAAGAGCTTCACAGATTTTGAAGCTCATTTTTAAGTTTGCTTCATCCTTAAAGTGTTTGCATCAGACATTGTCACATTCCAGTGGCAGAAGACTTTATCTTGTAGGTTTTTTTTTTTTTAGTTAAATAGGGATGTTGCAACTGGGAATTAGTTTTAAAACTGCATTGTGATTTTTCTCAAACTCTTTACAAGTATAACTCAAAATTCTTTCTAAAATTGCATCCTGAAAATGTGACAGGGATCAAGAGCTGGAAGTTCAGTTCTTGACAAAGATGTGGCACTTAGGCACTCATTGTCTCTGTTCATCACTGCATATTATTCATAGCAGAGTAAATGCCACATTGGTTTGCCCTGGTTCTGACCATCTCTGGCTACTTCAAGTTCCCTTCCTCTTCTGTGCAAGCAATGCACAAATGAGCAGAGTTTATAAATAGAATGAAGATAATTGGTGGGACAGGGGAAGAGTTTTCAGCATTCTCACAGCTTGGATCACTGGTGACAACTAGATTTAAGTTCAAGAAAAATAATTTTAACAAGAATCTCTGCAATTTCTTCCCATTGCTGCCTGTCCCAGGAAATGTCTTCCTACTTCAGAGCTTTCATGTGCTCATCTGTTTTCTTGCTTTTGGGCGAATTAATAGAATTTACCCTGTAGTTTCATTGAGCAGATAAATTGCTTTTCTGTTTTATTTAAGTTATGTGAAAGATGTGAGGAAGGAAAAAGCTGTGCTGCCTTTTTGGGAGCAGAGATTGTTAGAAGCAGAAGTACTCCTAGAATTATGTCTTAATAACACTTTATTTAAAAGAACATGTCAATTGTAATGGAACCAAACATGACTAGATATTGATGCTTGCACATTATTTGGAGTAGCAAGTTTGTGGTTTGTTTCTTTTTGGTTTGGTTTTTTTTTTTTTGTTTTGTTTGGTTTGGGGTTTTTTTTTGTTTTTTTGAGTCTTCTAACAGGATAGTCATAAGTAGAAAATGGTTTTCAGAAATATGAAAAATACCATAGAGACATGGAGACACGACAATTAACTTCATATGTAAAAGAGATTTAAATGTGGCTGACCAAAAAGGATGGGTTTAAATCAGCCTGATGATAAGATTTAGGCATCAACATGGGACAGAGGGTATTTTTGGGAACAACAATAATAGATCCTGAGGATCTGTTTGGTTAATCCCCTCTGTGGTTATACTGATTGCTTTGTCCTCCTGACCTTCAATATTACATTGTTTAGAGCAGCCTTTTGCATGGGGATGGAAGAAGTTTTTTCTCTGGGTATTTATAAAATGTTCATRTAATTTCAGCCTCCACTGAGCTGCAGACACTTTGGTGGCCCCATGGTGCTCTCCCATTCAGAGAGAGGTGCTGCCAGCAGTGGGTCAGCTCAGATGTCACTTGTCCATCAGGGGGCTCCTCAGTCTCCTCAGAAGTTCCTGCACATTTATCTCCATCCTTCCAATCACCCATCCCTGACCCTGTGGAAGAGCTGGTGGATGATCTGTTCTTCAGCTTCTGACACTGATTGCTGAGTTTAAGCCCAGCCTGTGTGAGGCCAGCTGCACCCTCTGAGTGTGACTGTTTCACCTCCCAGGACACACAGTTTGTGCCAGGCACTGAGTAATAAACATCAAGTGCCTCAGTGCTGAGATTGGAGCAGAGGAATTGATACAGCTGAGAGAGAACCAGATCATTTGAAATGACAAGCCATGCCCTATGCTGTAAAAATACCTGAGAAAATAAATCCAAAGCTTATTCCTTGCAAAAGATTGACTCCCAGCTCATTAGAAAGTCTGATTCACTGGGTACTGCCATGCAGCAGCCAGTGGCTACTACAGGAACATGAAGCAAATTCAATTCCTTTTTACCCAAAACTCTGTGTTCTTTTGTTCTGTTTTTGCTGTCTAGCCCAGTTTTTCTCACTCTGTGTAATCATTCAGACTAAATCTTCTGAGAAAAATTTCTTCATCCCTACTATAAATCCTGGATGACAGTAGTCAGTTGACAGTTTTGGAATTTGCATAACAGAAAAAGGGTTATATAGAAGAATAAAATCATAGAAAATCTCAAGTTGGAAGGGATCCAAAGGGATCATTGAGTCCAAGTCCTGCTCCTTTCAGAGCTACCTAAAACTAAACCATATGACTTGACTTCAAGCCTCATCCAGACCCTCCCTGAACTCTGCCAGGCTTGTGGCCACTTCCAGATACAGCTCCAGCTCTAACATAAAGAGGGGAAGAAAGTGACCTCAGAGCCCCAACAGCCAAGTGTGGTGGCTGCAAGAGGAGATGCAGAGACATTGTATATGCAATATCAGGACAGTGGGTTCTGGAGGCAGGTATATTCACAGAGCAATATTTTCCAAGACAGAGCCCATCTGACAGCTGAGTTGTGAGAAAGCAGCTGGGTTTTGTCAGGGTAACATGCTCCAGGTCTACTGGAAGATGTTCTTTTGTGTGAGGTGAACTTTCCTTGGCTATTGGCAGATTGCACTAATTTGCAGTTTCCTTGGAAAGGAGGAAAACCTGTCTCTTCTTGCTGTGTAGCAGGTTCTCAGCATCCTGTTGATGTGGAAGAAGTCAACTTTGGAACTTGTTCAGAGCTGCCTGCTCTCCCTCCCTGGTTATCCAGGGGCTGACTGGGATGCTTGTAAGGTCATAGCTGCAGTCTTGTGAAAGCTTGCTACAGGTTGTGGTTAGAGAAATCAATTTTCTCTAGCAATAGGAAACAAAGTGAAATACCTCTTGCAAAAGCCCTCTGTGATCTGTAATCATCCTGCTTGTCTGTGTCTGGGTTTTGCTATGCTAGAAGTAGGAGGCAGCACTTGAGTTTTTAATTTTGTGCTATCAGGAGAGTGCAGTCTGAACTGACGTGTCCAAAATAAAAAATTATTATGAACTTGCAGCCACTGGACAGATACTGAGCAGAAGCAATTGTTGACATTTCCTGATTATTTTATACTTAGAATCTGAATAAACTAAATCCAGGATGAAGGATTACAGCAAACCTTTCAGATGGAACACTACAACAGGCCCTTTTTGAAGAGATAAAGAAACTGTATTTCTGATAAGGTTTGTATGCAGAATCCTAGAATCTTCATTCCATTGCAAATGAAAACTCAGTTTATAAGAAAAAAAGCCAATGTAAAGAGCACTCTCATATGTCAGAAAACTGAGAGAGCAAAACATTTTCATAACCATTCATAGTCATAATGTGTTCAAAGAACTCTATGTACGTTTGTAAATTGTCTTGGAGCTGGAGAAAATTAATCTGTGCAGCTCCTGACCGTGCCTGACGCATTGGACAGACGTCAGGGTTTTCCACTGACTTCATCTCTCCCTGTCTGAACCCTTGATGTTTTCATTTCCTTTAAAGTAAACTGTATGTCTGAATTTCCCAACTTTCTAATGCTTGGAGTTTATTTGGTGTATCACTGCAGATACAGAAATTACAGAATTACAGAAATTTCTAAAATCTGCCTTCAGGCTTTGCTTTGTCTTAGCTTTTGTTTGCAGGCATGTGGCACATTATGGTTCATCCTGATGGTACTATAAAGTTGGACTTTGAGCAAACATTAAGCTTTTATTTGTAAACATCTCATTTTAACAGCAACAGTCAGAGTGAAACAATTTGAGTACCACTTGAACTTTTGCTGGAACATTATGAAAAATGGATGAGACTAGAGAAAGTAATAGGTATTGACAATTACCTCTTTGTCAGATTTTCCCCAGAAAATCTCCTTACTTTGCATGCCTTGCAAAGGAAGAATTTTTTTTTCCTTGTCCTTAGTCCATATCATTTAATCTTGGTTTGTTGTGTACCGGCTCATAGAATTTCAGTTATAGTTCAATAGCTTTTGTCTAGAGCTCATTATCTGTAATTGAATGTATGCACCAAGCTGAATATGTTTATTTGTAACTTGATAATTAAGCTGCTGCAGATGCTTATTCTGGGAGGAGAGGAGACAGGCAGCCTCTTATCCCACAAATGCTGCTCTGGCTTGGGATGGGAGAGCCAGGATGTGTTTGAAGGTAATCAAAATTCCCCTCCCAGCAGCTAAAACCCCTGTTCATATCTCCCAGGGGTTATGTGTTTTGTTTATTAATTTTCTTGCCTCCCAAGTAAGTGATCACTGAAGAAAAGAGGCTCCATTGTTCTTTTTGTAGATTGTGCTGGCCCAGGTGCTACTGAAGAACAATGTCCTAAGGTTGTTTGAGAGTGATGCTGCCCAGTTCTGGTCTGCAGCTTCCTCACGAGGGGAAGAGGAGGGGCAGGCCCTGATCTCTGTGGTGACAGGACCCAAGGGAATGGCTGGAGCTGTGTCAGGGGTGGTTTAGGTTGAGAAAAACGTTTTTCACCCAGAGAGGGGTTGGGCACTGGAACAGTTCCCAGGGCAGTGGTCACAGCCCCAAGCCTGACAGAGCTCACAAAGTGTTTGGACAACGCTCTTGGTCACATGGTGGGAATGTTGGGGTGTCCTGTGCAGGACCAGGAGCTGGACTTGATGATCCTTGTGGTTCTCTTCCAACTCTGGATATTCTATGGTTTTATGTTTCTGTGAATTTTTACCACTGCAGCTCCTGATTTTAATCTACCCTGCAGGTTAAGGAGTGCTGATTTCACAAGTTCTTAGGCAAAAAAGGGTCGGATATGTGGGGTCACCTTGCCATTGTGCTGAACTATGTGAAGCTTCTATTTTAAAAAAAGAGAGAGGGGAAGAAAGTTTAGTGGGAATGTATTGCTTTTTGGTAGTTCATGGTGATGAAAATGAGAGCACACTGACGTCTGGTAGCCATGGTTGCTAACATTTCAGGAAGCATAAAAGCAGGGATGAAAGTAAAACTCTTTTTTTTTTTTTTTTTTCCAGTTCTTCTGAGGTTTTTGAATAAATCAGATATATAGTGCCACCTTAATTTTTACTAAATATATCTTAGTTTGCTAATGCTTTCTGGGAGCAGACCTGAGATGGCATTGTAGAACATAACTGCTTTGTTTTTGCTCTAGTTACTCTTATGCATTTTTTAAAGTTGAGCATGTTGGGTTGAGTTTTTATTTTCTGTCAAGTGTAAGAGCTGCTGCTACATTAAGACCCATTAATCATGTTTTTTAAAAATAAATGCAGATCCTGAGAGGMAAATCACTACATTCACTGATTGACTTTCTGGGTAACAAAATTGAGAAAATTGCTTTGCATGCTGCAAGGTCCTGATCACTGGCCATGTTCTTGTGAGATAATAAAAGGCACATTTAATGTCTGTGCCTAAGTTGTCCTTTTGAGGCCAGTAGGAGCAGAGGTCCTATGAACCTGAAGACAGAAAAGCTGTGTCTCCTCAGAGCAATGTGGTGCATGAGAGATGAGCCCTTCTGCTGCTGGGTTTAAAGGCATCCTTACACACAGTGTGCAGAATAATCTGAACACACAGAGAAAAACCCAAGGAAGAAATTTCTATTGGTTTATAGTAAACACTATAAACCAATATTATATTAAATACTTGGTTTACCAAGTATTCAGTCTTAGGGATATCATTGCAAATAGTAAAACACAGCAGAGATGAGTATTTTAAGATGGGAACGAGATCACTGAAATCTGACTGCCAGGTTTGCCAGGCTGTGCTGGAATTGTTGATTTGGGAGCCTGCAGCTGTTTATTTTAAGGTAAAATGGGCCCTGATACATTGATATGGAAGGTGCTGAGCACTGCTGAACATTCACTAGTGTGCAGAACTTCTCAAAGAAAGTTCTGGTTTCAGGCTGAGCTCCTACCAGACTTCTCATTAGCCAGGTAAAAACTGGTTTTGGATCTGGACTGTCATTGTSCATGAGTTTATTTCACAGGAGTTAAAAAATGCAATATGTCAGAAAGGAGCAGCAATTGTGACAATGAGCAATGGTTGTAGAGCACATCTCAGAAACTGGAAGGATTTTTTGCCAAATGGGGTGTGCATGTATAAATATGCCCATGGACAAAGTTGCACCACATTTTTTACCCTAAGGCAGGGTTTATTACCTAGCTTTGGTTTATTTCCTACTTGGCTCTGGGCAGCTGGAGGTGCTGGGTACCCTCAGAGCTGTGAGAGGTTTTATGCACACCTCTGTCACCTCCTGGGTGCTGTAGCTGTCTGTGATGATGGCCTTGGGCCTCCAGGTTTTGATGACAGGACTGTTTTCTGCCTATTTTCTTTAATAACTGTTGTTTGGGGTTGTTATCTTTGTGTTTTGAGCTCAGGAATGATTGTTTTGAATGTTACAAGCTTCTCTTGGTATTTATTTTAGTTTTTGAGAAAAAATGTAACCAAAAGTCATTCTGAGTTAGAGCATCTTTATGGATAAAAAATGCAAAGGACAATTGTGTATGAGGCTGCAGATGGATTTGGGGCTTAATTTCTTCATTAGAGACTCAAACAATAGGCATTAACATTAAATTGTTGCATTTATAATCCCTTAGAACTAGTTATATTTTGAAATAAAGTGGAATATAAGGAAGACATAAATAGCTGCCTCTAAATTCACTTTCTCTCCTCAAAGCTATGTCACTTGAGTCTCTGCCTGGCACTGTGTTTGAAAGACCATTAAAATCATCCACTTGATATGCTACTGTGAAAACCTTTTTAATTCTGAAAGGCTCTGTTAATGCAGAGACGTGATTTTAATATATAAAATGATTAAAACTTCTGAATTGGTGGAATCTTTGAATACGGCAGAATTTTACCTGGAGTGACCATTGCACCRTGCTGCTATAAATTATTCAAGTACCTAGGAGGATGTTTTCTCCACAGGGATTTACCACCCTCAGTTCATCCTGTAAAGTCATTGCTTCCTTTCCATAGAATAATTTCAGTTCCAAAGATGACAATTTCTGGAGGTCATCTCACCCACCCTCTGCCTGTACAAGTTCACCAGTCTCAACATATATTTGTGTATAACAAAAGTATTCTGCCATTTATAATAATATGGATAAGAAATCTCTTGTTTTCTCACATCTGCATTTCCTTAAYGCTAATCTTTCATAGAACTTCTCAATGAAATATTTTTCAACAAGTGGCTCTGTATGTTGTGTCTTTCTTTTGTGGTTTTTATGTTGCCCATATTCTAAAATAGTTTTGAATGTTACATCTCTTTTCATTTCAGCTTAACCTAAAAGTCTGTGGTGTTGCTGTTTATCATTCTTTTATGTTTGGAAGTGGGCAACAGTTAGGATTTATTTGTGGGTGGGAGGGAGTTAGGAGTTAGCCTGTTGTGGATTTACTTTGCCTATTTGAATGCAGTGAACATAATTCACTGAGGGATCGCTGAATGCTCAGAAAAAAATAATTAAATCCTTTRAATATTTTCTCTCTTTTCACAAGGAAGCTGTCTTAGAGGCAGAGATAAAATGACACAATTTTTAAAAGCATCCCACCCAGTAAGCTGAGAGCCAAGAGTGGAAATGTGTGTTGAGATCTTTATTGTGTCTCTAAATGCATTTATACATGTGTGTGTGTCTGAAGTTATACAACTCCTGAGTCCAGCTCCCAATCAGATTCTTTATGTCACACACCATTAGTTCAGTGCAAACATGAACAGCAAATTATGTATGGTGAACTCTGATGTGTTAATGAAACAGTGAAGTAACCAAATTTAACATAATAATTATCTTAGATTAAAAATTATCCAAGGCTATTCCTGATCAGTGTTGTTTCTGCACTGTGTTTTCTTTTCCTGTTAACTTGGTAAGGCACTGCAGCAAAAGGATGGTGAGGCTGCCTTTGGGTGGAATTTAGGGTTAGGAAGGCTTAGRGTTCTGTGCTCCTTTCCATTTGAGGAGGAAGGAGAATGTGCCAAGGCTGCAGCCTTTCAGCCTGGCACCTCTGACCAATGCCCACAGCACACAAAGAAATCAGCTGAAATGACTTCCAAAGGAGATTCTTTGTGTCCATGAGGCTGTAAACTCAAATTAACAGACAAAATGCTTGACCAGTTGGCTTCATAGACATTTCATGGCCAAATATTTGTACAAAACCTGGTGGGGGGGGTGTTAATTTTATTTTCCCTTCTGCTCAAACAAATGCTCTAGTTTCGTATTGTTTTTTACTAACAGGGCTAAAATCTTTTGCCCAAAATTCCCCTGCTCTCTGTAGTGGGGTAAGCAATTCAAATAGAGTTTCTTTCAATTCAAATAGAGTCTCTTTTGCTTAAGGTAGATTGTTGCAAACAGGAACTCTGGTAGCAATGGAGCCCATTTTTTGGTTTATTACTGAATAATAATGAGAGTTGGACCTATTTAATGATTCTTGGATGGGCATTTTTTTCTTGGATACTTGACCTGTGATTTCCACAGTGACTGTTGGTGATAAAAAAGCACCACCAAAAAAACTCCCAATGCAACCATTACAAACTTGACCCCAAGTGAGCCATTTTGCTCATAAATTATGCAAAGAACATGTTGTGATTCTTTGTGGATATGGGGAGAGAGCAGAATGAGGTGCCCTTTATCATCTGAATTAATGGATGCTGCAGAGTGGGATGAGACTGAAAAGCATTTTCAAATGGGAGGGAAGAGCAACTTCCAAATCCTCTAAGCAAAGTTGGGGTTCCTTCTGAATTCTTGGCAAACTACAAATGGCTAAGTTTGGATGRCTCTGATAACTTTGTACATACCAGAGTTCAGAGTATATTTTCCAGTCCTTTTGGAGCAACTGTCTGGGTTTCTCTTCTTGCTTGAAATGCAAATGTTAAGATGAATTTGTTGCCAACTGACAGAAAGCAAGAAAAATTATTTTAGAAGAAAGAAATCAAGCGAGCAAGCATAGCCATTCATTATTTAAATGACAGTGTTTCATGGCAATTTTGTCTTGAAATAACCTTCTGGGTTTGCAAATTGTGCAGCACTATTTTTCAGTAGCCAAAACTCTTTGTCACACACTCAAAACTCCTTTGTGATACATGCATTGCTATCTCAGTAATGGAAAGGTAGCAGCAGATAATTGGCAAAAAGTATTGACCATCATTCTGTTCCAGTGAGGGCACTGAATCAGGATTTTGCTTTGGTAAATGCATGTTAGTGTCCAAGCAATTTGGCAAGCCTTAGGATTTGACTTGAGAAAATAAGTGGCAGAGGATGTTTTTGTGTGCCCCCAAGAGTTGTCTTTCCCATCCAAAAATCCAGTTGCCCTTCCATCCAGAAATGTGGAATTGAGATGTTTTTCCCCACCAGTGCTAAGTTTGCTTCTTGACACTGGCTCCTTCATCAGGATGACTGCAGAAGATGGATGTTCTCAGTGAGGGTCAGTCCCTGAGCTGGAGTCATGGGATGTGCCAATTTTGGAGGCTGCCAAGGTGTTTCAGGAGATAAGTAATGGCCATGTTGTACAATTAGTATTTTTTTTTTCTTTGCCATCTGCCTGAAAGAACTATCTTTGAGGAGATTCAGATCAGGGAAGAAATTGCAGCAATTGTTTCTAGATGCCTTATTCTGTGCAGAATCAGTTGCTTTAAAGCCATGGTCTTTTATACYTCCTTTATTAGAGATATTTGGCTTTTCCCCCCTCTTCTTTCCMTTAACGCACCAATAATGCATGGGCATCCCTAACACAAAAAGAGAAGATCCAAGTTAGGTCTAATTTTCCATTAGGAGATGATCAAAGAACCAGTGATACATGTAAAATCTGTTGTTTCTCCCTGAGCTACTTGTACTAGAAGAGAGTTAATATCTGCAAACTGTGACAAACCTCCATGCAGCYGCCTCAATGCTGCTTTGCTCAGGTCTTGGGGCAGAATGTCTGAATTTGAAAGCCACTTTTAGATAACAAAATAATTGCCTTGGGACTCAAGTCACCTCCTCATTGCAGAAGGATTTCTCCTGCTGTACCCAGAGGGAGCTGCTGCTTTGTTCCTATCTGGCTGTTTTGTGATCTGGCTGATATTTTGCTGCTGATATTTGGTGTTTTGGCTCCCAGCGAGGTGCCATGTGTGTTATTAGAGCACTGTCCCTGACAGTAATCACTGTGTCTGCTCTGATAGGGATGAGCCCCACAAAAGCTCTCATAAAAAGCTCCCATAAACACTGGGTGAGAATAAAGGGCTCCCAGCAAGAGCTTGTTGAAAAGGTGTGTTGTGTTTTTTATGTGCTGTTCTTCAGACTCTCAGTTCAAGAGTTGTTTACTGGAATTTATTTTATTTTATATCTGACATTAAGGGAAAAAAATGCCACTGGTTATTATTTCTTGAAGTAGGCCTTTATTTTGATAATTGAAGTTTGGAGGGGAGGACAAAGCTGTGATACACCTGTGTAAGAGCCCTCAGTTTTCTACAATGACTGTAATGATGGTGTGCATTGCCAGAGGCCTTACTCATCCATGTTCCCTATCAAATCAACCTCGTTTTAATGGGTTATCATAGACATTTAGTGGAAGAACTTTCTGTTGAGGAGCAGGAATTGAAGCTGTTGCTTTCTTGTCCCTTTCTGAGCCCCGGGTGTGGGATTTGCCCCTTGGTGCAGCTCTGGGGGAGCACTGCAGTGTTTATCCATGGAAAGTGATAATASTTGGTGTTTGTACTGCACATTCATGTCTGGAGCAGAGCAAGACTTTATACAGGACCCAAGAATTATTATAATAATAAAATTTAGCTCCCATGCCTGTTCTGTTTTGGGAGAGAGGTGTTCAGAAGTACAAATAAAGAAGTGAGCACACAGAAAGAAGGGGCTGTCAGGCAGAGCCCACACTGGCACAGTTTGTACCCAGTCCCTGAAATCATGGCTGTGTCATTCCTGGGGCCTCTAGGTGTGGTCATCATTCAAAAAATCAAATAATCTTCTTCAGTCACTATCTCTGTATTATTAAATCAGTGCTTCATGACTCTACACAACAAAAGCCTGTTATTGTCTGCAGACAAGTGGGCTGTGTTTTAGACCTAAAAAGGGAAATTAAAWTCATGAATTAGTGATGATATCCAATTTTATGTCATCTTTTACTTTTTTTGTCCTGATGCTGAGATTAGCATCTTACAGGGATGCATCAGAAAACACCTGGTGTTGCAGCTCAACTAAGTGCACACTTAATGTTCCACAACAATGTGTGACGAAGGCAGGCAATGAAAAAAAAATTAGTCTGTTATTGGCAAAGATTGTACAGGAAAAAAATGCATTTCCTTCATGCAGCAAGGATGATGAAGACTTTCTTAATAAGATTTTGTTTTTAAATATTCCTTTTTAGACCTCTTAATAAAATGAATGTACAGGGCTAAGATCAMTGTTGAATGAGATGATGTTCTCATCCATTTAATGATGCAGTTGTAGTTTTTTTCCTACCTTCTCTTTTAATTTTAAATATTTGGTACTGGGCAAATTTTGCCTGGGTTAAATTTGGTTTATTATGTTTTGTTTTTTTTTTTAAATAAGCTTTCAATTTGTGTAATCTGAATGGAGCTTCATCTCACAAAAGTCTAAACATTTTTTCTAGTCATCTTGTGACTTCAGTGTCTATGGACTGCAGAGGCCATATGGACAGGAGCCTTTTTAGGATAGCATTTTGAAAATTGAATTTAAAGAGAGCATTTTGGTTTAATTTGCTGGATCAATTTGTTTAAATAGGCAATAATCTTGTATTTTTCCTGGTGAGACCTTGATCAGAGAGTACATTTGGGCATCATTTTTGATGCTGCAGAATATAGCACTTGTGCTAATAAATGCTGGTAAACTGATAGGTTTATGTATTTTTACTCAGAATGACTGATTTTTGGCTTATGTACTATTTGTGATTGATTACAGGTTGCCTATTCATTTCCATTCTGGCTGGGCTATGGAAGGAGAAATTACTCTTTCTCTTTGCTTCCTTACTCCCCTCTGTTCTCAGCCACCTCCCCAAGAGATCAGCTCCAATCTCAGCACTGTGTGACAGTTAGCAGTTGTGACAGGCTAGCCTATTTTTGGAAGTCTGTCCCCACTCTTTCCCTGCTGGAAGAGAAAAGCAAGTTATCTTTAAAAATTAATCCATTTGGAAGAGGAGCAGAGAGCTTTAGGCAGCACTCAGCGCTGGAGCTCGGGCTGCAGCTCTGCCAGGGATGTGTTCAGCTCGTGTCACGGGCTGGGAGAGGTTTGCACTTGGCCTGGCACGGATCACCTGCCCTGGAGCTCTGCAAAAGCCCTTCTGCTCTGCAAGGAAGAGGCAGCAGGCTGAAGTACAGCATGGAGCTGCATGGATGTTGTCCAGTCATGTCTTATATTTCACACATTCCTGAGCTGCTTCTGCAAACCCAGAAATACTACTGCTTGTCTCCAAGGAACAGAAACAGGAGTTCAGAATTTGGCAGTTAGGGTGGAAAGACTTTTTTTTWWAAATCTTTTGTTTTGACCCTCCTTTAGGCTTGCAGACTCTACAACTAGTAGAGTACATGTGTTAGAKTGTACTTGCAGTTGGATAACATCCATAGCACTGCTCCATGGGAGGAGTAACTGCTGTGTGCTCAGTCATTACACCTCTTAGTTTGATGTGGTCTCCTTATAATCAAACTGCTACATCTCAGTGCATTGCAAACTCATCCCAAGTCAGGCAGTCAGTCCTGGAACTTCCTAGGGATAATCCATTAAAAAAATTCAAGCAAATGTTTTCTGGTAGGGAAAGGTATGGCAGCAGAATTACATTGTCAGTGGATGGTTTATATTGTGTCAARAAAGCAAGAAAAGCAACTTAAAGTACATAAAACTATGAGCAAAATAGCTTTTATATTCTCATTCTATGTTGTCTGTGTCCCTAAAGCTGAGGAGCACACTGGGCAGCTGATGTTAGGACTGATTTCCTAAAGCACTTTTATTTTGTTTTCTCATAGGTGGTTATTACTGGAACTTTAAAAATAGACTCTGCTGTCTGATCTATTCATTTAATCGTGTTCTTGATGCTTCATTTTTTTTTCCCTTGTATATGATGTGAATACCTCTGTGCCCACACTTGGTGCTGCTGTCATGACTATACAATATCAGAACACCTTTCCCTGGAAAGTCAGTGCTGAGTCACTTTCAGAAGGTGCTCCTGCTCCCCACATCTGCTTGGTATGCAAGGAATTAAGTATTCAAAATACCATTTATGTAGGGGCCCACTAAATTAGTGGGAGCACTTGGCCCTTCAGAGCTGATCCTGTATTCTCAAGGTCTGTGGAAGTTGTGTTCTTCAAGGCTCCMAAACCACAAGGCACAGATTTAAAATATTAGTGAGCTCACGAGGCAGAAGCCATAAAAATCTATAAAACAAAGCACCTCTGGAGGCAGGACTGTGATACCTAATCATAGTGCTCTCTTTACATGGATGCTATCCAGCTCTGGGACCCCCAAAATGATGGTGCAGGCCCAGAGGGAAGCACAAAGTTCATGAGAGGGTTGGAGCACCTCTGCTATGGAGACAGGCTGAGAGAGTTGGATCTGTTCAGTCTGAGGAAGAGAAGGCTCCAGGGAGACCTTGGAGCCCTCTTCCAGTCCCTAAAATGGCTCCAAGAGAGCTGGAGAGGGACTTTGGACAAGGGCATGGAGTGATAGAGCAGGGGCAAAAGGCTTTAAACTGAGAGTACCAATCAATATCCAATATTCAGTCAAGAGATGATTGGATATTAGGAAGAAATTCTTTGCTSTGAGAGTAGTGAGGCACTRACACAAATTTCCCACAAGCTGTGGCTGTCCCATCCCTGGAAGTGTTCAGAGCCAGTCTGGATGGGGCTTTGGGCAACCTGGGATAGTGGGAGGTGTCCCTGCCCATGGCAGGAGGTTGGATGATCTTGAAGGTCCCTTCCAACCCAAACCATTCTGTGTTTCTGTGGTTCCCTGAATGTGGCTTTCCCTTTGTGCCCTTTAAAGGGGGAACATGTTAACATGTTAACACTCTGTAGCTCATTTTGTCCTCTACACCTACTGAAGCTCAKAAGGTACCTCAGCCTGTCTGGGTCAAATGGGTTAAATTGAAAGTGAGGCAGTGCATTAACTTACAGCTACAGCAAAGCATGTATTAGTTCCTCCCAAAGAAATAAATCCATATTTTACACCTTTAAATCCTTCAGGTTTAAGAGTTTCCTGAGGAATATAGCTCATCTGATTATATTCTTACCAAAAGGCTTTTCTTTTATTATTGTGTTACATAAAATTCCCACTTGTGTCTCATCTCTGCCTTCATTGCCAGAAAGAGAAGCCCCTGAGTGTGCAGGTAGACACYCCACATTGACACTTTCCTGTCAGCCAGGAATGCACGTGCACACWGCAGAAATTCAAACTGACACAACCAGCAAAAAAAGCTCCACATGTCTGTGGAGTGTCTGTTCTGGTGTGAACCCTGCCTGAGCTGAGGTGTGAACTACACACAGGGAACCCTGTGGATATTGGGGAAGTTTTATCAGAACAGGTGTTTCCATGCCCATGGCAGTAACTTTGGATCTAGTTGACCTTTAAGGTCCCTTCCAACCCAAACCTTTTGATGTTCATGTAGAACAGAAAAGTTTCATTGTGGAAGACAAAAAGACAAAGAAATGGGAGAGAAGAAACAGTTTTCAGGATCATTTCTGGTACATCTATGGATGGATGGATGGATGGATGGATGGATGGATGGATGGATGGATGGATGGATGGATTGCCTGTTTATTTCAAGGTAGATCAGTAAAGAGCAGCTGTCTTGGGGTTTAAATTCTTCATGGTTTGGTGCATGGAGGAAAAATGTTTCTCTAATTCTCCCCCTCATGTCATTTCTAGAAAATTAAGCATAATTAAGCCTGTAAATTGATGATCGCTTTTTTTGTATCCATCACTGATAGGATGCAGCATTTAAAAATACTTATTTAAAGTACATGTGAACTAGCAAAGTAATGAATGAGCTGTGCTTCTGGACTCTGTCTTTTCATATGCTAAGCAGTAATAGTTAATCAACATTGGTATGTGGTGCAACATCAGATCATCAGACCAAAAACATCCATCTGCCTCTCTTGAAGTGAATCATCATTGTAGCATCCTTGCTCAGTGTCTTCTGTAGAAGAAAAATGAAACAAGCATCTTTTAGCCTACAGAATGTTTGCTTGCCTACTGTAAATGAATATTTAAGAGGAGAGGGAAAAGAGGAGAAGCAATACAGGTTTGTATTTATGTAAGGCTGGAGGATCTGTAACATTTTCTCTACATCCTTTCTAYCAGACTCAGATGTGCTTCTCCACACATTGGCTTGCAGGGACGTGTGGGGAAATCTCTGTTCCTAGAAGCTTTACAATGCTCTGAATTTGTATTTTTAGTGGGAGACTCCAGTCATCTAATCTTTCTAGTTGTTTTTTTTTGGTTTTTTTTGTTTTTTTTTTGGTCTGGTTTGGTGCTTTTGTTTTTATTATTTTTTTTTAATATGAATTAATTTAATGTAATTGCATGTATTTCAGTTGAAAACCTTATGTGCACGGTGATCAGAAAATAATTTGTTCCTTTTTGGCTGTAACTGTAGATTTTATCTCTTTATCTTCCTTTCTCCAAGTGTTTCCAGATWGACTGGTCTGAATTTCCTTAATCAGTTGTGTGGCTATGAAGTATCATGATGAATTTCAAGGCAGTCTATATTTGGGCACACAGAGCAAGTCCTGGGAAGTTGCTCTGATCTATTTCCATGTCTAAACTACTGGCCTTGACTTAAAAAAATCATTCTTCCTGCAGGAGTYGAGGGCTTTTCCTTCACCACTCTAGTTGCTTTGAGAATGAGTGCTACTTGTAACTTCTTTTTTTTCTGTGATCAGAATACTTTCTAAATTTTGTCAATAATTATTTAAGACAGATGATTAAAATAGTTTTGGCTCTATATCAGACAAKGGCTAATTAAACCTATCAGCTGCAAGAAGTTGCAACAACTGTTGCATGTTGACTGTATAATAGCTGTAACAAAAATGTAGCCAAAATTTGGCCTTTTCTTTCATTGGAGGATCATTCTGCTTTGTCTAGTCTGAATTGAGTGCCCAGCAGCATTGAYTGGCAGCCTGGATGGAGTTTCCCAAGACTGTCCTGGGTTGTTACTGCTGTAGAAGTAATCAAACTGTACATAAGACATTTATTAAAAGTCAATAGAAGCTTATCCACGTAATGATTATGTGGAACAGTGTTTTGTGTGTTGTTAAGATACTGAAAAGATGTTTTGTATCTATTGTATATCAATAAACCCCAGCTGGAGCACAGCATCCAGCTCTAGAGGGAACCATTGTGGACAGGACATTGAGCTGTTGTAGCAGGTCCAGAGGAGGCCACGAGGATGCTCACAGGGCTGGAGCAGCTCTGCTGTGAGACAGACTCAGAGAGCTGGGGCTCAGCCTGGAGGAGGCTCTGGGAAACCTTGGGACACGTTCCAGTTCCTAAAGGAGGAGCAAGAGAGGGACTTGGACAAGAGCATGGAGTGATAGGACAAAGGGAATGGCTTCAAASTGACAGAGGGCAGGATATTGGGGAGAAATTCCCTGTGAGCTTGGGGAGGCCCTGGCCCAGGCTGCCCAGGGAAGCTGTGGATGCTCCATCCCTGAGAGTGCTCTAGGCCAGGTTAGACTGGGCTTGGAGCAACCGGGATAGTGGAAGGTGTCCCTGCCCATGGCAGGGGGTTGGAACTGGATGATCTTGAAGGTCCCTTCAAGCCCAAACCATTTTATGGTTCAGTGAAATTATGCTATGTTGGGTTGGCCGTAGAGAACCATGGCTTGATTAAATAACTGAGAAAAAGTAATCTGAGGAGTCTCCTGACCACCTCACTCAACCTCCTAGAGGAAGTTTTGAAATGTTGGAGAGCAAAGAGGCAAAGGACTTCTGTAAGGATGGAAGTTGGAGTTGATAATTTTGAGATCCGTGGAAATAGATGTGCAGTGTGCCTCTGCACTCAGCTGAGGATGTGTGACTGTCACTTGGAGCAAGYGAGAAAGTCTCCCCAAGGCATCTGGCAGAAGTTGACTGGTTCCTCCTCTCCCTCCCACCTCCCCTGGTCTCCAGCAGTGTCTCCTGTTGGAGTTCYTTCAGGGTGTTTTGCCATAACAGCTGCAGGTCTGTCCTCTGTCATTTCCACTCCTTGGAGCCTGAGCCAGGGAGTTCATGGTGCGTTTAAAAACGCAGAGGAAATCTCAGTTTTGCCAGCCCGAGGTTGATTCTCCCTTTGGCCAAAACTTGTTATTTCTGTCCCCATCCATGTTCATCTGGTTTTAGTGTTAAATACCACTCTTGTTCTCTTTTAATTTACTGTAATCTCATTTAGATATAAGGCATTGCCTGGGTATTTTTTTTCCCTAATTCTACTGTTTCAGTCACTTTCTAAGGGCTGTTTATGCATTTTATTGTAATTCTGCATGTTATGGGTGTCACTGAAATTCCAAATCATTCCAAGAGCTTCCATGTGGCCACCTCRGCTTTAGCTTAGTTAATCAGGAGAGGGAAGGGTTTAGATGGATTTTTTTTCCATATGAACATCCATGATTGTCCTTATCTCTATAACTTTAGCATCATCATACTTTGCTCTGGCAATTATCTGATTGCAAAAAAATGTTTCTCTTTATAGATTTGGTCAATACACTTCTTTCTCTTTGATTACCAGCATGCAAAGCAGATCAGTGTCAAGTAGCTTCCATAATATTTGTAATAATACAGATTAAATCAATATTTGGTATAATGGAACAAGAATATATCCATTAAGATTGTGAATTACAGTAGTGTCTCTGATGTTGTTTAGTGCTTCTGTATTCCAGCCCTTCAGAAGTCTGGGATGATGCTGACTGACAAAATTGTATAAAAGAGATGGTTCATGTGATGTTTTCTTGCCTGGGAGTCCAGGTAAAGAGTCCTGTTTGTTGTTTGTTATGTTTTAACAGAATAAACCAGGGTGCTTTATGCTACWATCTAAAGCCCCCTGTGAMGGCAGCTAGTTTTTATTTATCTTGYACCTACAGGGAATACTCCACAACATCTCCCTCCTTGATTAAAACACTTCTATATTTACATTTATACCAAACACATCAAAACAGGAGTGAAAGCRCTGATTTCTAACAGCCAAATATCTCAATGCTAATGTGCTTTGTTCTCCWGCCCTACAGACTAATAATAATGAAAACTAAAATGACATTGTCACACTTGCATATTAATATGCAGAGAGCTGACTGTGTTTATGTCAGCTGGAGCTATCAGATAATAGTAATAACAAAAACAACAATAATAAGAATAAAACAACCTGATTTTTCTTAGTTTTACTTAGAAAGGAGTTATCTAGAAAGGAGCTTTATGCCACTTTTCAAAGCTTGTTCATGGCTCTGTTATCTATGTACTTTTTTGCTGAGTTGTGTGGCAAAATGGTTTTTTCTGCTTTTATTCCTTGGCATCCTAGAAGGCAGTTCACCAAAACCAGCCAGCTAATGCCTGTGCATCATCATCATGAGGCTTTAAAGCCTTCCTGAAAAGGCTGGATTGTTGGAAACACACTCTTCTGCTCCCTTTGATGCAGTTACCTGTACTGCATCCATCATGACATCTCACTTTATAGACACTGTTGGTGTTCTTGCCATGTTTCCAAGGAAAAACAGATGTAAGGAAATACAGGAGCTAGTTAAGGGAATAATTCATTAACATGATATATTTCTTTAGSAAAGGCAAAGCTGTTTGGCTTGTGAGGGCCTGGCCAGCGATTCCTCAGCCTTCAGATCCTCTTGTATCTGAGGAATGGATTTCTTATCCCCAAAGTGAGTATTTGCAGATAATTTGGATGTCTGCAGATCCCTTGGAGGCGTTAAGAACTATAGGGCGGTGTTAATTAACTGGTGTTGATGGCACTGGTGGGATCTTTGCTGTTGGTGATGCTCTGTGAGGAGATGGTAACACAGGTTCAGTTTCAGATCAGTTTTGGATCCTGGGTCGATCATGGAGCAGCAGCTTTTACAGGAGATSAGAATTGTTGTGCTAAGCATGGAAATCCATCAGGCTGTTAGTCCAGGAATACTTTTCCAAGCAGAGTCTRCTTCTCATCTCCAGTGTCCTTCAAAGTGTGTACTTTTATCAGATATTCAGGTACCATGGCAAAGGATATCCCTACCCTGCTAATTTGTTCTCTGATCTTTCAAGTGCTTTCTTACATCCTTATGTTTATTCATGTGGATTGTTCATTTGACTAGACTTGTTGCAGAGTAGGAGATGCATAAGTAGTGCATTTTGAGTGTGTTATGCAAAGTTAAGGAGGATAAGGGAAAGTGTGTCTGTGTCATTGMAGACTCATTTATTTCAGGGTGTACTGTACAGAACATGCCAGCATGTTCTACAACACAATTTATCCTTRTGCTGCTGGTGGTGCAGAGGAGTGAATAAAATACATTGTTAGAACATAATAAATCATATTAATATAGAATAAAATAGCATAAGGATCTTGTTATAGATACTGTGTCTGCAATATAATCCAGGGCAATATGAGAATAAGTAACATTTATTACTAAGAGTAATTTTTATGCTGCTTTGAAAGTGACAAACATTTGACATGTTCAGTTAATAGGTTTAATTAAAATTCAAGATTCATTATGGAGATGAGTAACTCTCCTTCATTACCTTTGTAGGAACAAAAGATACATTTCAAGAAAGAAAATATGATTAACCCAGTAACATGTATCAGAAGAATTGCAAATACTCCCTTACAGGAGCACGGATCATGAATATTAAATTCTGCCTCCCCCAGCAAAGAGGGAATGAGATTCAAAGCARATTGGGTTTGCAGAACTGCTGGATCTCAAAAAAGTGATTTTAAAATAACTGTAAATGCACTTGTCAAAGAGGTGAAGTGTTGCTTCAGACAGATCAGAGAAGATTAGAATAGGGGAAGGTGTTGGAGTCTTGCTGTAAATTTCAACATATTGTTGAAGAATAACTCAGGTGTAAAACACTGATTGTGGGATTACTTCCTTGGGTTTAAGTTTTTGAATATTCATCCCAAAGTCACGTAAAAAAACTCACAGGAGGATATGAGACAACTATCCCAATTCTTCCACTGTTTCCAAGAAAGTGGCAACACCAGCTGATGCATTGTAATACATTATATTTATAGGTCAATTTAGCAGCTTTTCCTATTAAGTCTTGTCAGGCTCTGTGATTTATATGATATTTATTCAGCATGCCTGTAGCAGATATGACTGGCTAAGTTGAAATATGTAACGTGTTAACCTCTGAGTTGAGCTAATGATAAAGTTGAAGGAGGCTAATAACAGTTTAAAACAACCATATGTTTCCTTTCAATTTTGTAGACTTTCAATCTTAGATCTGTTTTAGCCTCATATAAAAATATAAAAATTTATTTTTCTGTAAGTACAGTGTGTTGTTCTGAAGGGTCACCCCCAGGCCTCAAACTTACAAGTAGAAGAAAAAGGTTTTTTTTAAATATGTTCTGGAATTCCAATTTTTTTTAAAGTTGTCTCCTTCTTTTGTTTCCTGTGTCAGTCATCGATATTCAGCTAAGGTTTCTAATCAATTGCCAGATCTCACAGCTGGTTGAAAATGACCAGCAGAGTTTTTTTCATCTCTGCAGCCTTTTCTCTTGTGTCCTTTGAATTAGCTCAAAACGAGCTTCGAGCACCACAACTCTCACAGCCTTTTATGGGTTTGATGTGAAAACAAAGCGCTGCCATAGTGGCCATACAGAGAGACTCTTGAAACTTTTCTGATGAGAGAAGAGAACATGTTGGCCAGGATTCAAGTCCTCCCTATCAAACTGTGCAAGCAGGCTCAACTTTCCAAAGCTGCCCTCATTGGGTGTCATCTTGGGTGGTTGGTGTGTCCAGTCTTGTGTGTGCTGCAGTCAAACTGTTTTAATTGTTAAATACTGCTGAGCACCCTTTTACCAAATGGAGTACTCTGTTTTGCTCATAAGTGACAGAATTCAATTTTTAGGAGCAATTTTGGTGTCAGTGTCATGCCTTGAAGGACACAGTTTGTTTAATGATGTCTCATCCTTGCTATTCCTTTTCTCCCACTTRTGTATCCCATCAGTTTGGATACAAATTCCTAAGGAAACCCACAWTCAAGGGGTTAATTAGACCTTGCTTCATTCATGACAGCAAAATATATCTGGCAATGGGAATTATTAGTGGAAATTCCTGGACTGGGAGAAGGCAAGGTGTGGATCTGAAATGGTCCCTTCTATTCTACAGGTTGAGAAATTCTCATTGCAATTAGGAAGTCCCTGCTCATGACTCCTTCAACTGCTTTATGAATATCCAGGTGTAGAAGTCAAGC
Organism: Cardinalis cardinalis; assembly: GCA_014549065.1. Taxonomy (NCBI): domain Eukaryota; kingdom Metazoa; phylum Chordata; class Aves; order Passeriformes; family Cardinalidae; genus Cardinalis; species Cardinalis cardinalis. The sequence continues at coordinate 3,575,500 of JACDOX010000050.1, forward strand.
TTTTTWATGTCACTGAATAAATGGTAATGACTAGAAAATGCAGAAAAGTTAGAATATTCCTTACCTGTTTTTTTTATTTCCAATAATTAATTTATATATAAAATTTGCCCTGTTTTCATTGTCTTGATTAACAGCAATGTGTTTTTATCCCTCTGCAGGCAGGTTTTTATATGTAAGTCTAGACTGAGCACATTTGCCAGCACCCAGTGGTCATGAAGCCTGGCTGTGGTGTCTGGCATAGAGGGCTCAGAACAGAATTAAGTTCCCACTAAAAAAGAATCGTCTCTGTTATCTGACTCATCCCATGCCTGGAGGAAACCCCTACAATCACACATTTGTGCTGTGTAAATGGTGTTTGTCAAAATGTTTCTGTCAGGGGGATGTGGGTTCTCTGTTTGGACAAGGTTCCTGCTTGGGTGCCTCAGCAGAGAGCTCTGCTTTGCCATGGGCAGTGCAGTAACCTCCAGATCTTGGCTGTCACAGCACAGGTACCAAACTGGGCTGAATTTCAGCTGCTTTTCAGCACATGGCTCTGGGATAGGATTGGAAGAGCCCAGGACAATCTTTAGAGTGGGGTGCATCAATCCTGTATTCAAATGTGTTTGTGGCTCACATGAAAATGTCCTGTAGTGTTAAGCTGTGAGTACTGCACATTTCTTGGGTAAGCCACTGCCTGGTGGCATGGGGCACATCTGAGTAAAATAAAGATTGTCTGCAGCACAAATAAGAGCAAAAAGCAATGCCATAGTTGGACAAGCTATGCTGCAAGTTGATCTTGTGTGTCATTGTCCCCACTTCTTTCTGATGTACATCCTTTATGTCAGGGGCTAATGGTCACTCAGTGGCCTCTTTCTCATCAGGCCATCTCAAATTGTTTCCCATTTTGGCAGCAGTGATTTGGAAGTCACTCAGTTATTCCTCATTGTGATACAAAATGGAAAATCTGATGGATTTACTTTCTTATTTTAGGCCAAAAAAAGCCCTTTCAGTTGTTTTCTTGAGAAACRTAGGTCCTAGATTTGCATCATGGCAAGTCACCAGCTTAAGGAAATGTCTGCTGCCCTCTGTACAGGATCACCTCATTGGCTTCACTGAGACCTTCCCCATGCAATGGTGAAAATGTCCTTATAGAGGATTCATCACTTTCTGGACCCTGGTAGAATCTGCTTTCTCAATGCCTTTGAGTATGAGGCCAATCTTTAACTCATGGGATCATTATCAGTGCTCTGCTTTACTTTAGGATGTGGGGAAGAGCTCTGGACACCTGTGGTAGCCATGTAGCTGGTCTAACCCAAAAGGATTATCTCTTCTAGAAATTAACTCACACCAAAGAAATAATTTATTGTAAGTTTAGAAGCCCAGCTGTTGTTGGAAGCTGTCACCTGATGCCGGAAATTCAGCAGGAGAAAATAGAAAAAGGAAAAATACAAGGTTATTCATCTGCAGATATATTTAGATATATTTAACATAATTATTAGATATAATATTATTTAAATATATTTATTATTTAGATATATTCATTATTTAGATATATTTAACGTAATAGYGCATTTTGGGGAAGAAATAGAAAACCTCCATGTTTTTCAGTGTAGACAATTTGAGGCTGAACAGGGGAGACTGCAAGGTCACATGGGTAGAGGCCAATGTTTGTGTGAGAGGACAAATGATTGCTTTTCTGCATTGTTTTACTGTTGACACTTTTTGTTGGGTGACAAACACATTTAAACCCCGAGCATGTTTGGATATTTTCTGAAGTGCCTTAAAACACAGAGCAGGGCTGCATTTCAGCCTTTGCAACACAGAGTCTGGGAAGTTGGCTACTCTGAGAGGTGGAACTGAGATCTGCTTTTAGCTCTGAGGGTTTCTTAGAACACAGAAAGATTTCAGAAAGGGGAGAAGCTCATCCCTTCTACATTTGGAAAGTTTGCAGTCTAGAAACAAGTAAAAAAAACATCAGTCTGTGCATTTCAGTCCYTCAAAAGGGGGTCAGCAGAGGTCTCTTTCATATTTATTTCTCATTYTTCTTTGGAGAGCACTGGAAAATGGGGATGTTGGATATTTTTCTTAGTAAGATTTTGTATACTTTACCAAGGAGGTTTGGACCCCAAAAAGTCAGATCAYATCGCCTTTAAAACTCTTATTTAATAGGAGAAGATCACAATTTCTCATATTTAGGCAGGGAAGTGAAGGCATATTGAAAAATAACTGGGGTTTCATTTCTTTTCCAGACAGAGTGATCTGAATTCTTCAGACCTGAGATGTCCTTTTGGCCTTTTTGTTCTCTGTCTGGTGCCTACCTATAAATAACAAGCCCTTTCCTGCATTTTACTGCTGAACTTCTCAKTAGCATCCTCTGTGTCTGGGCTTGTGGGATGTCACATATCAGGAAGTCTCATCCTGACCCTCCTGTGTTTCCATCCAGCCTTCATACAAACCAAAACCTGGTGCCCATAGGTTGCACTGAAAAATAAACATTTTCTTAGAGCACTTCAATTCTTCTCTTCAGCTTTTTGGTGTGTAGAAAGAGCAGCCACACCAAAAGCTGTTTTAATGAGACCAGAGGTGTCCCCAACCCAGTATCCCTCTTCTGACAGTGGCCAGTAGCATTAAGGGAATTTTAGGGAATAAAATGTCAAGTCTAAAGCAACACTTTACCAAATAAGTGCCCTTCTACTTTTGGAAAACTGCATCCTGGGCACTTTTTGAGCCAGAGGTTGGATCCCCAGCTTTGTGTTTATTAGGTCATGCTGAACTTTCTCAGACAGATTTATCTAATTAGTCTTTCAAGCCACACTTGTACTTTTCAGTGCCTGTATCACAGGGAGTGATTTTTTTAATGCATATTTTAAAGCAGCCTTGAGGATCTCCTATGATTACCTGCAAYTGTGGTTTTTTTTTGTTTACCATAAATCCTTTTCTAAGTGCATAAATCCAATTAGTATAGCTTTTATTCTATCTRTTGGCATTTTAGCAAGCATTTCTGCATCAACATTTTTATCAACAGATTTATATAACAAGCTGCTGTTCCAGTTCCTCTGTACAGCTCTCCTTAGTCGTGGGAGAAGGAAATGTTTTTACTTGCTAGATTTTWTAAAAGAGACTTACCAATAAATGTTTTAAGCTCTTTTAAAGCATGTAAAATTCAGATATGAACTTGTGTATAACTGGATTATCCAACCTTATCCTCTCACCTTCTTGTTTTTACTGAAGCTGGTGTCAATCCATAGCGGGATTGGTTGTCTTTCATGTGAAGATGTATCTGTTCCACATAATCCTTTATAAAAAATGTCCAAAAACTTTTACTGTTTCTTCTGTTCTGAACTAGTTATCAGATATTTCTTGCTATTCCTAATGAACTGAATGGCCTCATTGTTCATTTTTTGCCTTAAACTTAGCATCCTACTGTTTTCTTTACCTTATCTTTTGCTGTTTCTCCTCCTCCTATTTTCTTTGTAAAGTTTTAGATCTTCTTGTGTTTAAATTCCAGGGCTAATGAGATTTTTGTCAGATAGCATTCAGTGCCTGGGTTTTAGGATTGGAAGCTTTATCAATTAAGGGTGCTTTTCATCATAGCCAGGCTGGTAGCCAGTTCTGGGTTTTATGTATTTCTTCTTTATCCTTTTCTTCCAGTTCTGAGAAATCTTTCATAATTTTAAGGGGCTGAATCTCTAAGGGTATTGCTTGTTTTTTATTTCCAGCCTCTTCACCCTAAATTGGTGGGTGATCTTGTATCTGCAGTGTTCAGTGTATTTCTTAGCAGGCAGAAGAGAATAATGGGCTTGCTTTAATATTTAATAAGATATCTCTTCTGGAAGCCTTACAACACACAGCTTTTCTTCTCCATGTTCTCTGTAGGGCGTTTTTTTTCCTTTTTTCTTTTTTTTTTTTTTACAATAATCTTTATTTTATTGGTCTTGTCTTAGGTGTAGCTTGTAAAATGCATTTATCTCTGGCTTAGAGCCTGTACTTGCTGTGCCTCTTTGATTCAGTTTTGGAGATTGGATTTCTGATCCCAGCTCATCAGGAGCCTCTCCCCTTGTAAAGGCTCTTTTTTGTCTCCTCTGAATTTTCTGTTTCCTACTTGAGCCACCTTATTTTATTTGCCAAATCCCACGTGGTGTCCAGAGCTGTGAACCTTCCTGGGAATTTCTGTTGGGAATAGCACAGGTAATTCCTCCCTTCCATGRAGTATCTGGTTCATAACCAGAGGAGTACAGGTAGGGAGTGAACAGGGACTGGTATTTTTGGAAAATTTTGACTTCTCCATCTTCAAACTCTGGCATCAAGCAATGGCACTCTAGGCTCCTGGTCTCCTTAATGTTCCTCTTCCTTTTTATATTTTTAACAATTTAAACATAAAGGCARATTCAGAAATTAAAAAAACCAAAACTATTTGGATGCAACTAACAGGCAGTTGTAAAAGATTAATACCAGAGTGTGTGTGTCTTACAGACTTTAAAGTACCTGAACTTGCTTTTAAATTGCCAATCCATGCTGCCAGTGTTCCTTATTATCATAATATGTATCCTTATAAACCCCAAAGGAAATTGTAAAACTTCTGCAGGTAATGATTTCTGCACTGGAGGAAAATATAGTTTTAAGAATCCAAAATTTGTTCTTGTTATAAAGCACCGGTTTCAAGATTATAACGTGTTAAGTGTTTCAAATTTTTATAGTTGTTTATATACAATTTGTCTGGAAATTGTTGAGCTTTTCCTGTAATGRAAAGTCTTTTAATGGAAAACCTTGCAGCAGTAGATATTGTTCAGCTCCATTTGTGGAAAACTGAGGGAGGATAAAAGAGAAACAATAAGAACAAGAGCGAGGAGAAAAGAAAGGCTGTGGGCTTGGTGGCTTCAAGAAGGAGCAAAGGGCCACAAGAAGGAATAAAATCCAAGATACAAAGCAAGGATCAAGAGCCAAGAACGTGCGTGTGCTGKGTTTAGAGGTGACATGTTGGGTGGAGGGGATGACTCTGTGCACTTGTAGCTTAGGTAGCTTGGGAGGAAGGGAAGAATATTTCCAGACTATCAGGCTAGGAAGGTAATTTTAACAGCAGAGGTGAGAACTTACATAGGCAAACATTTTGCAGGTGGGAGAGTGAAATGAAAGAGAAATTGAGCAAGTGCTCAGAGAGGAGGTGAAAGTTTACCCGAATTTATAATCACACAATCACCCCATCCCACAGCAGAGAATGAGGCTTCTCAGTCACACCCGATACTATTTCCACCAGCAGGTTTTGATTTTTTACCAAAGTAAGTCTATGCTGAGCTTCCAGCTGGAGGGGAGTGACATATGGTGTTGTTTAATAATTGAATTTATTTGAGAGCATGGTGTAACATAATTGCCCTGGAAGTTCTGTGCCCATTGCAGAGCTGGCTCTGAGAAGGGAGAGCAGCGCTCGTGTCGTGCCTGTGGCTGTGCTGGGGGTGGAGCAGAGCTGTGAACATCCACAGTCACATCAGTGATCTCCAGCCATGGGAGTGATTCTGGAGCTGCTGAAATCTGGGGAGGTGAGAGATTTCTCCTGGCTCTCTCTCTCTCTCTCTCTCTCTCTCTGCTTCTCTTGTCAGCTGGTTGTGAACGTTTGCCAGTCACGATGAGACCGAGTTAAGGCACTTGGTTGTCACTGGCTGTGAATGCAATAAATAAATAAATACCCAAGGACTTGCTATTCTTCACTCCTTTTGGTCCATTAGTACTTTCATTGGTAAAAATATATAAGGAAAAAAAAATTTKATATTTACCCTGATTACCCTTCCTGCATCTACAAATTTTTCAGAGTGTGCTTTTGCTTAGGCTCCTTTCCCCTGGCATCCTGCTTTGAACAGGGGTGGTGTTACTTATTAAAATATTTTTAAAAATTTTCATTCCGCCTCTTCATGAGATTGAATGTGAGCCAGAAGCAGCAGGATTGATATTCTGCCTTGGTTAGATATAAATTTTTTATCATATTAGTAATTTTCTTTGTCATATTGGTTTTCTCTTCCAGTACAAGGCGTTCAGATGTTTATTTTCCTTTTGATCTGAAATAAATTATAATTTAATAAATGCAAATAGTTGCATAAAAACAACAAAAGGACTGAGGGGAAGGAAAACTAAGAAATAATTAATATAGAGGTAAAGATTCTGGGGTTTTTCCCTCCTGTTCCCTCAGGGTCTCAAAGTAGACATTCCCATTTTAGATTTGGCTTTGGTATTTTGCCTTGCAGGAAATTTCCCTGTGGAAGTGACCACAATGTGGTTCTTCCTCACACTACTCTGAACCAAGCAAGGATCTTACAGTTTGTCACATGACTTCCCATCCTCTTGGATTTGTGCTTTATTTATTATAGCATAGTATATAATCTATTGTGTTTTATTGCCTATTATTAATGATATTAACTGCAGCAAATAACTTYATTTGCAGCTTTCTACATGGTGCTCATAGGTCCTTAAAAAAGTAAATCAACTCTTAGGGACCTTAGTGGAGGAAGTTGTGTTGCTTCTACCATTCAACTTTGGTCTTTAGAGCCTCCATTAGTTTTCCTGGCACTCCTGATTGCTAGTTCTTCTCATTTAGAGGAAAATTCCTGTCTTTGAAACAGTTAAATCACTATTTCTAGATAATGATTTGTCTCTGCAGTGTGTTTTTCTAGTTCTGAATTATACCTGGAATTGCACTTACTTTGGGGGRAAAACAGTCCTTTTGCTGAGCTCTCTCAGGAAAGTTTTTTTGCCAGCAGATGTTTCAGGAAGCAAAGCCAGAAAATCAAAGGCATGAGTCCATTTTGAGCCATTAACCCTGTGCCACAGGAGCTTCTTTTAGCTTTTTGCTGCTACAAGAGGCAAATAAGAGAACTAGAGTGGCTGAGGTATCACCCCTTCCATCCCTGTCTTCCATTTCCTTCAGGAGAAAATGAGAAGGACAATATGGAATAGAGTATCTGTACACATAAAGATCTCTCCAGCAGTTGTTCTAGCTCTGCAATCACAAATCATACAATCAGCCTTAAAGGGAATAATAGGAGCTGTGAGGATGTACTCTTTTGGGGAGGAAGGGAGTTTAACCCTGTGAGACTTGCCATGGAACTTACCTGCCTGGTCAGGCTTTCTTTCTTTATACAAATTTAGTGTGTGAGGCCATTGGAGGTCCTTTAGAAGGCTGAATTTCCAGCATCTCTCAGGAGAGATTMATCTGTGACCCCTTGGAAAGGGAAAACCATAAACTTTATCTCCTGAAAACCTGTGGGGGAGATTTGTGTCCAAACTCAAGGGACTGGAGTTTCAGTAGGAGGAAGAAATGAAATTATATGTGCTGGGACATACAAGAGGTCAGAGAAGAAGATATAATATTGCCTGTTGGTGGTAATGTCTGTGAATCAGGAGCAAACTCCCCAAGGAAACATTCATAAATCTGAGCAACTTCCCTGTTGAATTTATTTTAAGCCAAACTGCTGGGTTGGTGTTTGGCCTCTCTGCACCATGAGCAGCAGCAAAGTCACTTCACTTGGTATATAAGAACCTGAAATCGCAGATTATTTTTGCAGAAATTATAAATGTTCCTGCCTGATATTTTCCCACTGATCTGCATGGCTCCATGAAATCCATAAAAGAGGGAAGACCATGCCTGTAATTTCCTATTTCCTGGTCTGCCCAAAGTTTACATGAAGGGTTAACATCACATTTTACTGTTTGATGAAGCTRTATTATGACACACTACCACCAAAAAACCCCTCAAAACCAATCCACCATTTGGCATCAGAGGTGCAAAGCAGGATTATTGGAAGAAAGGCTGCTCTAGGCTGTGGAAGAGAACCAACAAATCAACAAATCTATTCCATTCAAAGCAAAGATTGTGATTTGAGTAGTTAAGGAGAAAGTAAATGTGTGTCCTAGGGTGACGTTGTGATGCTTGTATCGTATCCCCATTCATGTGTTTGGTTAATGTTGGATATTATGTTCTGTACCTTTAAGACTGGCTCTGAGGAGTGAAAGTTTTGTTTTGGTTTTCTTATCAGCCTGGCTTTGCCCTAAACCAGCACAATGTGGAAACCCAGGGCACTGGGAATATTTCTCTGTCTGCTCTGGGGTGTCCTGACCCCCAGGGGAGCACTGACTTTGGCCTCATTCATGGAGAAAGTTTCCTAGACTTCAAGATAGGCTGGAATCCACAAAAGTGTGAAATTGATTGTAGAGAGTAGTGTAGGTGTATCACTTGGTGAGAAATTGAGGTTTTGGGATTTTCAGTATGTTGTGGATGGAAGCAAGATGGAGGGCACAGAGTGTCATCCTGGGTTTCTTCTTCATGCTTCTTCTTCCTTCTTCTTCATGGGTTGGATGGCATTTTGTAATTGGGCAGAAAAGTCTGCATTGCAGCTCTGTGGGATCAGTTACTGCGTTAAAAGGGAAAATAATCCAGGTGTCAGTTCTTAATTGGATAGTTTTGTCTTAAAAGACCTTGTAACAAGAGATTGTTGGCCATTTTGTGCCTTCTAATGAAAAGCTGCCAAACTCACAGTAGTGAGACTGTTTTACTCATAAGAAATAACAAACACTTGAGTCCAAACATGAACTACTGTCTCAAATGCCTTCAATCCAGACCCAAAAAAACCAACAACTGATACCACCACAACTAAATAGCAGCCTTGCATTCATTAGAGAGACTCTTCATTTGTTTGTATAAACATCCAAGAAAAAARTTATATGTATTTTTAAAATTATCTCAGGTGATATTTGGTGAAAGGAAGATGTATTCAAACAGAATCAGTAAGGACAAGATTCATGTTACCCTGTGTAGTTGTCCATGAGTTGTCYTGTTGTATGAGGCTGCCTCTAATACTGGAAGTGTAGCAGGAGGCASTGGCAAGGTTGGAGTTGCTGTGTTGTTGTCTGGGTCAGGATGTCTGTGTCCCCCACCAGCCTTGAGGGGAGCARAGGGAGGTGTAAAACTGCTGAAACCCAGCTACATTTGCTCAGATGAGTTCTGCCTTAATTATAAGGAGCTAAGTTTGGTTTTTTTCCCCCAGCTCTGTGAGCTGCAGAGCGCGGCACTGGAACAACTCCAGCCATGCTTTAGGGTGGCATGGTGATGAAATCTTGATGGTTATTAAGAAGTYAAGGAAGGTTTGCACTAGCTTCCAACCCAAATGTTGCTTTACATCCTGCTAACAGCCACTGGCATGTGTTCCCTCCCAGAGCAGTACTGGTATATAAATATTTAAATGTTGAAGGGAATGTGCAAGCACTGTGCATATAAACTATAAATGAGATGAGATTGGTAATACCAAAAGGTAATACCATTAGAAGAACTCTACTTAAATAGTTGCTTTGTGCACTAAAGTAATTTAGGGAATGTTTATTGTCTCGGATAAAAATTTCAGRATGGAATTTGCTTCTGGGAAACCTGGAGTGCTCTGTAATATTTCTAAATGTGTCTGAGGGCAGTATTCAGGGGCACACAAGGTGCTAAACACTGAAATATGAGCAAGCCCTCGATTCATTGAGTAGGAAGAGCAGAATACACATTATATTCGTAAAGTTATTAAAACTCCAGCATGCAGCATTTAGGGGACATTTGAAGGATGCAGGTTAGTTTTACTGGATCAGACCCAAACCAGATGGGATGTTTAATACACAAAATTAAGAGGAGGAAAAGCTTCAGAGTGTGTCTTGAAATCTGACAGCTCAACTACTGKAGTTTGCCCCTGGAATATTAAAACACTAATTTGTTTTCTGAAAATGTGAAAGTAAATGAAACTGGCTGCTAAACTGTTCTTGTTTGTTTGCTTTTCTCTGTTCCCTTGATCTTTGGAGGTATTGGAGTTGAGTAACTTTATTATATCTTATTTTAAATTGTAGCCCAGAAAGCAGATGCTACTCAGATAAAGWGAGATCATTTTCAAAACAAATGAGATCTCCTGAGCTGAAGCCTCTGTTGACAGCTCTGTAGGGCTCTCTCTAGAGCATTGCCAAAGGTAGCTGTAATGCATTATACTGAATTTCTGTAAATATAGTAGTAATTTTACTTTGTTTCCCCTGCAATACCTATTTTCTATTGTTACAGTTTTGCTCTTCAGCAGTGTAGACCATGAATTTTTATGTGATGCAAAGGAATGTAATTTAAAACCAAAGAAAAAAGGAAAATTCTGTATGTTAGGTCTTCTTGTAAGAAAAGTTTTGGTTGTCCCATCACTGCAGGCCCTTTGTCACTATTTCAGAAAAAWACCTGGGAAAATATGGACTAATCCTTTTCTGTTTCATAAGCTTGAACTCCTCAGTGTATTTCCTACCCCAAAATGAAATATTTAGCTGAAACTGCCTCAGCCTTATAACTTCCTTCTCTTATTTCCCATTGACTGCTTAGCCTGGAATTCCTTTACTCCTCTCACTGAGCTTGAATGTCTTTCAGGACACATTTGGCCACCAGACAATTCAGGTAAAATATCACCTGAAATTATGCATCCAGAAACTTAGAAAAACCCCCAAACATAAAATCAACCAGCCTAACCCCCTTTATTTGATGTATTTAGAACTGACTGAGTTCATTAGCACCTTCTAAATGGATGCATATTTAACTTGCTCTTCCATGGGATTCTCCATATTCTTGAGGCTGTAGGAGGATTCTTGCACATGTTTAGCAAGAAGTTGTGTGATTTAACAGAGCTTTTTTCTCCTTAATTCCCAAGATTTTTTTTCCTCATGAGTTGGCCTGTGTCCGAGTTTAGTAGGTTTAAAATTGCTCTCCTTTAAAGGTTCATTTGGTCAACAGCCCCTGCAATGTACACCAGCTGTAAAGYGTTCATGGTGACTAATGGCCTTCTTCCAGCAGCCTAAAATAGTGCTGCTTTTTCTGTCCATGTCTAYGAATCCTGGTGAGGATTTTGGAAATCCAGCCACTAGCCAGAGATATAAATTGTTCCTGTTCAACAGTGAAAATCCCATTGGTATCTTCTAAGCTAGACTGTATTTCCACGTGTCTGTGTCTAAGGTGTAGGAATAGTTTTATAATGTTTAGAAATAGTTTYAGTGCTAGTATTAGGATAATTTTACTTTAAAAAAGAGGAAAAATAAGGAGAAACCTAAAATAAAGTATCTTTTTTGAAAGCATTAATAAGTGCTAAAGTGGAAAAGCAAATTAGGAAATACCATCTATGAAAATGGAAAAATTGCTTATTTATTTTCCCAAACTCCTAATCAGTTAATTATTATTTCTTATTTGTACAAGCATGGAGCCTAGAAACCCTGCTAATCCTGCTGAATAACTGGTGTACTGCAAGCAAAGAGACAAAAAAAGGAGATTGTGTCCAGAAATAGCCATCTGTGTGAAAGATGAAAGGAAATTACTGAATGAGCTGGGGAGGACACAAGAAAACCAGGAGATGCTGTGGCTCGTCCCAATAGGCAGTGATCTCTAACATGTCAACAGCACCACCCTTGTGAAGCTAAGGGAATGCTTCAAGGAGGGGATAAAGCACAGAAAATCTTCCAAGAGCCAATGGGCAGCATGAGTAACAGATTGAAGAAAAAAGCTTGATTTAAACTCAAACAGATGGGCGATGGATGTTCTTAGATGCCTGCTAGAGGTGAGCACAGCCTCCTAGTGCAGAATGAGAGAGGAAAAGACACAGGAGGACAGACTGCAGGAGAGGCTGAGAGCAACAAAATGTGGCAGGCATTACATTTCCATACTTCTTCTGTGGCAGGATGAAGTCAGAATTCGTTAAAGCCTTTTTATAGGTACAGTAGCAACACCATATGGAGTATTTCTGTCTGGCTGTAGCCACATGATAGTGTCTGAGGAATACCATGTGCATTCAGGATGAAGTCTGTGACACTGGAACTCTAGATGTGTGTGGAAGGGAGGCACACACAGAATTCAATTTATCTAGCACACAAGCAGTCATTTCCTGGGGAAGGTGTGTAGTGGGTCGACCTTCACCAGCTGCCAGATGTCCCCCAGCCACTGAATTGCTCCTCTGCCTCAACAGGGTAGGAGAGAGTAAGAAATAAAGCWCATGAGGTGAAATAAGAATGAGAGATTATTCACCAGTTACCATTACAGCAAAGTTCATTAAGCAGGCCATGTTGCCATGTCTCATTAACAGATCTCTGCAGCTCCAAAAAAATAATTGTGTTTCACTGCTGCTCCTTAACACAATGTATTAAGTCCAACTGTGACCAAATATCTGCTTTTGAAATGCCCATTCCAGGGAAGTGGGAAGCCCAGGAAGGCTTGCTTTAGTGTCCTTACTCTGGCTGTATTAGGTATGGTAAATCCCACTGGTGAATTAACTTCTAACACTCTGCAGGAGCAGCCTTTGGTGAAAACGCCCAGTCTGAATTTAATATCTCTGAATAGACAAACTCCCACCTGCCTAAACAGCTGTAAACTCAGGAATGCAAATAACCCAAAACATGGGGGGTGGTTGTGTTGCTGCCATTGTTGATAAATATCAAAATACTCCAGTTCTACTAAATCAGGCAGTGTTTGCAGCTCTTCATCACGTGAAGCCCAATTCAAAGCATAAGATATAATAAGCACACTGATGCAAGTCTCAGTGCAGATTGCAGATCTGGGGCTGAAACCATTTCCATTTTCAGTTCAGCTAATTGGTTTCCAATTGCCTCTCTCATTTCACTGCACCCAAATGCTTATTTTCAAATCTGGGAGCAACTAACTCCATAAGACAGAAATACTTTTACTTAGCATGTTGATTACCTGAAGCATTTTTCAGGTATCAGTGAATTTAGAGCTGCTTATGAGACTGATAACCAGAGTTACTTGATTTACATGACTCCTGCAAAATGTGGAGTTAAAAGGTTCCAGCTGGTTCTTACTGTGCTGTTGTAGTCATGTTGTAAGCTCATCACTTGAAATTACCATTAGGGCAGGACAAATACTTCGATGTCAGAAATGTTTTTGATTTGAAAGAAATTTGCATCATGGAATAATGCAGGTTTTGCAGGCTGTCTACACCCATATGATGTGTCACATTGCCTCAGTTGCATGTGTTTGRTGTGTGTCTTTTAACCAGCTATCCCTTGCCAGCCCAGAATAAGAATTATTTATAAATTTGTCGTGATAGACTGAGGACATTTTTATTTTTCTTAGGTGTTTGCATGCAAAGGAAGACTTATTATTTCTTAGAGGTTTACCTCACTGCCCATGTTTTATTTCCCAGGCTGAGATTGTCTATGCCCATCCTCTTCTCTGAGCTGGCCCTGTTCCTTACAAAGAAATGTTTGAGAAAACATTAACCAGCAAGATTTCATTGTTAAAGGCAGCAGACATCATGTACAGTGCATTAAATTCAGTCTTTTCCCAGTTATCTTATGTAACAGCATTATGGAAATCTGGATAAAACCTGAATATGGTAATCCAAATATATATATCTATCTATATATATCCATTTTATATATATTCTTTGCACATTTTCAGTTGTAGGTTATTTTTATGTTTCCTTTTTTGTCAAGTAATACTTTTATWATAAAGATTTWAAAATGTTATGTTAAAGCTATATGKGTTCCCAACACGTGAGCAGATGTTGGTGCACTTACATCTTTAGACCATCATAGTCACATCTAGCCTGTTGATATAAAGAAAAATAGAAATAGTTTTGAAAAATTGAATGAGATTCAGAAATGCTCAGATGAGTAGAAAAATGTGTTAAAAGGACTGGGAGGGAGCTCAGTGTATTTCATTGTAGGAAGACAAGGATCTGGGCTGTTGATCACAATCTGTGCATATCTTTTTTGAGGAATGGAATTGGAAAATTTGGATAAAAAAAAACTGGTGGTGACAAAGAAACAATCCACCAAACTGGAGTCTGAGGCTGGACATCAGACTTGAACCAGGTTGCTTTTCTGAACAGACAGAACAACTCAGTAATCACAGGGACACTCACATGGAGAGTTTGGATTTACCAGCACTCAGCGCGTGATGTTTTTTCTAGAAGTTGTTCCCATGTGAGGACAGATAAATTGGAGGATTCTGGTGGCATGTGTTGTAGAGGTCACACTGCAAGTTCTGAGAAATTCTGTTTTCTCCCTGGGTTGGGGCCAGGTGGGTGTGTTAGAGATGGTGCAGCTGTGGAAATGAGAGTGTGATCTCTGGATGAGCTCATCCATCCTTCGTGTCAGGTCTCCTCAGGGCTGGTGTTGCTCTCTGAATTTTTGAATTTTTTGGTAATACCCCTCATGCCCTAAGTCCTTCATGTGGAGCAGGCAGACTGGCAGGAGCAGTCCCTGCTCCATCATGAGAAGAAGGTTGAGTTCAGTTGTTCTCCTCATTATTCAGTAATGTTGGAGGGAAATCAGTGTAGCCAGCATACCTAGGTAATGATTTTTCAAAGTGACAAGCTTTTCTGCTCCACTCTCAGGCACATGATTCATCCCATTGCAGGACTTAGATTGAAAATAAGAATGCTGCAGTTTGCATTTTTTCCCAGYGCAAGCTGAATGCCACAAGCTGAGTTCTCCAGAGAAGGTTAAAGAAGTCCATGCTTATTGATGGCCAGAATTGTGCCTGTTATATTTCRAGACCTTTTGTACAGATTTGGTTTATTTTTTCTGTTTTATTTTCTTTCTAAATTGAGACCTCCTACAATACAAGTCTGCAGTGATCAAAGGGAAGGATGTAGGATTTCTTTAGACTTTTTTTCATTCATCCCTCACTGGAGGTAGTACAATATTGGAAGAATGTCACAAAGGCTCGGAATCTTGGTTGATTATTGATTCCATGCTACTAGTGAACCTGCTCTCCTTAARAAATTGTTGTTACTCTGCATTTTATAGTTGCTGAAAACAATTCAGCAACTGAATGRGATGAATGAAGCTGGAATATTAAATACTTAAAAGGAAGTGGTGGTGACTCAAGTCACAAGTTTCTTTTGTTGCAAGTGGACAACCTGTAAGAAGCAGAAATATCCCTGTTGGATAGGAAAAGCTTGAGGATTCTTCCTGGTAGCCAGCATGTGCTTGATTATTTTTAATGTGAATAAAAGTGACTTCACAGCCTTGAGGAACAGTACCTCTGTTTCACAKCATCTGTCTTTTGCAGACAGAAACCTGTAGCAGTGGCACACATGTAAWTATTTGTGAGCTCCTGTAAATGTAGTTTGAAATATTTTGGTATATGGGTGTACTATAGAGATACTGCTACTTGAAATCAAATTAAATGGGAAAAYTATTACTGACCAATAAATCATAATAAAAATACACATTTACTGGTCTGTACTAATCAGTAGAACACAAAATGCTGTGTTTTCTGTACATTGTGGCATCCATTCTAATAATACCTCAGATACCACTATGTTACAAACTCCAGTATGGACTTTTAATACACATACACTTCCAAAAAATTTATAGCAGTATTTCTACCTTCAAATCCCACATCTGGACTAACTGTGATCAGTTTGCTACCATGGAGTTTTAAACAAGAAATACCAACTACACTCCAGGGACAAAAGGTTGACAAGTTACTGGAAAAGGGAAAATAATCTCTTTGTAGAGATACAGAGAAAAAAGGTATTTTTCTGGCTTTTACCATCTCCTTCTTTATTTCAATCCCTAGTTGGATTCAGCAGTTCTTACCCTCTTAAAATTTTTGTATATGTAAAAATATATTTCTCCTATAGTCTGAATTGAATGGTGAACCCAACAGTAGAGCTAATAATCATGTATATTAGAAGATATACACTCCTGAAATTGAAATTGAACTTTCTGGAGGAAAAATACTATAACTGGTTTTGTATTCTTAGATCTGGACTTGGAAACGCTAAGTCATACTGATCAGCATGGGCTTATTGCATTATTTCAACAGTGGAGATAATTAAATGAATGATGACTAAAAGAGGGCATTTATATGGCATTCAATTATTTAATGATGTAAGCTGTCAAAGTTTTTTATTCCAAACCTCTAAAAGCTGAATTTGGAAGCCAACCTAGTGAAGTCATTGGAATTGAATTTTTCATTAGCTTTAATGACTTTTTTCAATGGTTATTGTATGGGTCTTCTGCAAAATGCAGTAATTAAAGTACTGGTGGTAATTAGAACTTACAGAAAATAAATGAAACTGAGTTTGAGAATAATGTGTGTCTTTCTGCCACAGGACTAGAGCAAAGGCAGGGCTGTGTGCTCTGTTTTCAGTTATCTTGCTTTCCTTTCTCTGGTGGAAGCCACTGGGAAATAATTTCTCAGAAATTATCTTTGCCTTTCACCAYATTATATTTAAGGTTCTCTTGAGGGGGTTTTTGCTAGTAAAATTTGGGTTTCTGTTACCAGAAGTGTGTTTCTGTGCCAGATAATGCTCTTTCTAAGCCTTGGACATTCTCTATGAACACTTCCTGCACACAGACCCAAACATTTTGACCATGATTAGTTGTGTGGAAAAGAGTGGATGTCCATTTTCCCCTCGAGCTTTCATACTCCATCACTCTTCAAGTTTCCTTTTTAAGGACGTAAATATCAGAACATGGCATAAAGCAGCTCACCTTGAGGAAATTGGAGCATGTCCTTTGATTCCACAGTCTGTGGTGATTCAGGTAAATTGATCACCCTCAACATCTGTTTGATTTTGACCCCAAATGATAAGAAAAGGAGAAGGGGAAGGGGAAGGGGAAGGGGAAGGGGAAGGGGAAGGG
>JACDOX010000050.1:3592637-3712265 GCA_014549065.1 Cardinalis cardinalis
TGTTAAAGTCACAGGCCCTTGTTGATAAATCAAAATCCCAAAATGTGAAGCAGAATAGTAATGTTTTGGATATTACTCTTAGTTTTACTCATGTTCTTCCAAAGCACTCTTGTCTCAGGAAAGGGTGTACTAATAATTAGTATTTCAAGTTTTTTTTTTTTTTTTAATACTGTTTGGCTTCAATAATCAGTACAAACTCTTTCCTGGTTAAGCCTGTTTTGAGTTTATAGTAAAAAGAGGATTTAAAGTTTGCAGATGTTCAGGTTTTGGAAGCAGGCCAGACTAGAGCTACAAACTCAATTTTCTACCCTTCAAGAGCAAAGAAATTTGAGAGTTTTTACCAAGACTTCTTTACTAACAGATYGGGGCTTCTCTTCAGAGAAAGCTGCCAATTAAAGAACTCCCTGAGATACTTATTTATGCATTTTGGTTCTAAAAGGCAGAAGTGATGGGCCTAAGCCATGTTCCTGTTGAAATTCAGGGGCTCTGCCCTTCACCAGCTGTGACATTGTGGCTGGGAGAGGCTTTCCCCTGCCAGTGTGTCACCAACACCCAGGGGCCCAGCTCTGAAGATCTGACTCAGGGTCTACCTCAGGCAAGAGTAACTGGAGACCTTGCCTGAGGAATGACTATTTCACMTAGGAATTCCTGGAATGTAATGTGATTTGTAGTAAATGAAGGAAATTTGATTCCTCAKGAAGTGCTGACATGCAATTCCCGTTGGCTTATCCAGGGAGAATTTATTTCTTTCTGTCTGATCTTGTCTGCAGACCCATAAAAATCCAGTTTTGTGCCWCTGGCATGCTGAAGGGGTGACTGCAGGTTCTCCCTGCAGTTTGGGAAGGGATGCCTTGGTGCAGAGGAACCTTCATTAAATCACTTAATGCCGACCCATGTGGCATTTCAGAAAAGTGAGAAACTTTTTGGAAATGGGTAAAGTTACTTTTATTTTAAAACTGTTACTCACTTTCTATTTCATTGGTGTTTTATGAAGAAACTTTCAAAAAAGTTTATTACCACTTTCCAGCCTCTGTTGGAAAATTCAAGGTTTTTTTTAAATACTAGGTATTTTGGGACCATRGCAGAAGAATGAAAAGAGTTTATTGCTCAGGTTTTGTCTCTCTCCCTTCCACTGTACCAGAGGATGAAGCTCTTTCCTTTCCTCCTGGAGTACCTGGTGCAGAGCCAGTGCTGGTCTGGATGAGTCCTGTGTGCAATTCAGCATCTGATTTCCACAAACAYGAACTTCCATAAAATTACATTGCTGATGTTTTGTGTACTGAAACCACAGATTCCTTCTGACAGAGGATGAGTAAAGATGAGTGAGATTTCATCCTTCTGAAACATACTGCTGGGAAAATTGTTACATCTTCCCATCTTGAGAGAAGAGATTTTAAAGAACCAGCTGAAAGCTCCAGTTGAGCTGCTTTTGTCTGGATAATAATGGGTTCAAATCTACCTTGCAGCCTAGAGTACTTTTAATTTATTTTTAATGAATTGCTATCAGGAGGGGAAAAGAGAGTGTAAGGGGCCTTGTGGATGATTTCTCCAGTGGAGAATGCCTTGAGCAAGCTGCCTTTGTCTGAACTGTGAACTTCATCGACCACTCAGAGAGCAACAAGTGATTGCCAAGACAGAGCTCAAGCAAGCAAGGGCCAGAAAAGGGCAAGAAGGATCTCTAAGGGTTCTTTCCCAACTCCCCCCCAGGAGTCACTGGCATCTGTGCTCAAAAGGATGGATAACAAGAGTTTTGTGAAAATCTGCTGAAAGTTATTTTGGGTGGAAAAAAAAAGTATCCTGAATCCCTTCTGTTACTGTGTCCATAGTTGAAAGAGCTTTTTTGGCCACCATATTCTCAGATAAAAAAAGTTTGAGATTTAATTGGAACCTCTGTTCTTTGGGATGATTTTCTCCTGTGTAAGTACAAACTGTCAAAAGTCAATGTTTGAAGTGTGTGATATCTGAAAATTCTGTTTTCACTTGATTTTTGGAACTGCCTTTGAGAAAAGGTAGCATTGTGTACCATTTTAAATGTATAGATTTAGACCTGTAGGCTCTTAATTTGCAAGGTAAATTCTCTCTGCAGTTATGGTCATGTTTAATCTATCTGCTAAATTACTATGCTTGCTTTCAGACTGTTCCTTAGAAAGATTGTTTTGGTTTTCTGAGAGAATGATGATCGAATTTATGACTGTGTTCTCTATAGCAACATCAATTATTCCAATAAAGGCCAAATAAAAAGAGCTATTTACTTGTTTTCTCAGACAAAGACTTGCTGGGACTTTCAAGTAGCTCAGACGTCTGGCTCACAGCAAGCCTCTGTAGCACAATGAGTTCTCATGCTGCCCTCACATATGTGCCCACATCTTCATTAGGGAGGTCCATGAAAAGGCAGGTGTTGATGCCCTAAGACCAGCTTGCTATGGTGCTTTCTGTAGGCTCTTTCCCCACATAATGCAGTTTGATGCAATGCAGCTCAGAACAGGAGTCAGCAGTGGTGAGAATGGCTTTGCTGTTTCACCAAGTGAGGGCTGCTTTAGCAGGGATGTATGTTTGGTCTGCTGGACTAAAATAAATTTGTTGCTGTTGAATGTGAGAAGCTAGGAAGCTTCCTGCTGTTTATTTTACAGAAGCAGAGATTMTTGCTGTTGGAGTTTTTAGTGTGCTCACACAGAATAGAGACACGAAGGGAAGTGTTTTGAAAGGACGGAGAAATGTTCATTTCTGCTGATAGGAGGCAATTCTGTCCTGTATGAGAAATGGGAAAAGGGCCTCATCCCATGCATGTGCCAAGTGACTGCTTAAGKCTAAAGGGTAAGACAAGATCACCTCACTGATTCACTTGGGCTCTGCTAAGTTATCACTTTTGCTCCATTTATTGCACAGCTGATGATTGCCTGGCATCAAACTTAACACAAGTGAAATTTCTCAGATGTCCTTTTTAAATACTGSAATGAGGATTAGAATTAACATGGGATTTGGGTAGGTTTCTTTATGTTTCTAAGAAATTTCATTTTCATTGTCTTACACTGACCATGATTTCTCTTGGACTAAAACAAGGGAAATGATCTCCCCAATTTAATATTTTCATTTGATTAAAATTCTGAGTAGGAACATGTTGTATACTTTTTTTTTCTTTATCTGTACCACTCAAAGGGCTCCATAAAGGGGCAGGTGAGGCTGAGGTATCACATTGTACCAATAGCTTTAGATCTGCTCTGGAGCCTGCTGAGGGATGATGTTTATGGAACTCATTTTTCAGTCACGCATTCCTTAGTGCTGATAAAAGATCTTAATCCACAGTATCTTTTAAGCACTGAAGATGAAACAGAATTTGAGTTTCTCTATCTTCACTATTGTCTGGAAGCAGGTGGTGAAAAGTTGGAGCAAATAGTACAACAGTGCAAARGGGGTGGCCTGACTCTTTTTGATGTCTTACGATATAAAAGAGATAAACTTTGTAAGAAGAGGTCATCTCTCTCCAAACCCTTCATTCTCATTAATATGCATTTCTGTTCCCTCTTCTATAGAAAACATAATCAGGAACCAAAATGAGTGTTCCCTTTGAGCTTTGTCACCTCAGGCTTTACAGAGTTATTTCGTTTGGGTTCTCATTTAAGAAACTACTCAAGTGCTGGTTCTGAGAGAGGTCTGGAATGTTGATAAGGTCCAAGAGGTCTATACTGAGGGCCACCAAATTAATTTTTCTGTCCTATGTAGATACAAATCTCAGCTTCCTGAATTGAAAAGKCTGTTACATTATATGCAAACCATTGTGCCCTGGAACCTCTCAATGTTTATAGTACTTATCTGCCCCAAAGAAATACTTCTGCTCATTCAGGGTGATTCAAACACCTACTTGACAGAGGAAGGCAGCCTTCTCTTTTTAATTCTGACTTGTGGCAAAGGTCTAATTAAAGTTAAACTGAAGTAATAAATACATTCTTATTTGAACCATAAGGCTTTTACAAGGGCTTCAGAATTCTTGGACATTAAAAGCATAATGAGTAGAGTCCAGCATAAAAACTGCATCTGAAATACTTAACAAAGCTGAATATTAGCAGACAGGAGGAGAATTAATGCCCTGGATTTGTTTGAAGGAGGGGGAACTTTATATCATTGGTGTTAGAAGTGCATTTTSATCCTACAAGAGAGTTGGGTGCAACATTACTGCTACCAGAAGATCTTATGACAGGCTTGCATCTGGGTCCAAAAAGAATGGAAATCGTGACCTGAGGAAAGCATTGCTCAGAGAAGCCAAAAAAGGTGCATAAGGATATAACCTGTTGTGTAAATCAATGAAATTATGAGTTTTAACCATTATTGCAGCTTGCCTTGTAAAGGAACTTTGGACCTTGGGGCTATTGTGCATTTTATGAGATAGGGAGGGCTGGAGTTATCTTGGGACTCCTTTGATTCATTTCTCTGCAGTGCCTTTGGCTCTGAGCTGCCTTGGATGTACAATCATTTGTGTGCACCAGCTTGTGCCTCACGTCTCTCTCTGCCTCATCCAACTCATCAGCACCTCAAATACCCACCTAGGAAACCTAATTCATTTATAAAAGTAATGTCAGTTGGGAAGGACATATTGAAAGTCTTCCTAGGAATTAACTGTCCCTGTCCCTGATTTGGTATTTACTAAGGGGAGATAAGCAGTAATTGCTTGATGGCAYTGGGAGCTCTTACAGTTTAATTAATGAATGTGTATAGATGCACTGAGAACCTCTGATGAAAGATACCCAAGACATAGAAAATATAGTTGGTTTAATGTCTTATTGCCAGGACTCTTTCTCCAAATGAGTATCTCTGAGGTAATACAATTGTCATGGTAGTCAATTAAAAGTTCATGTGCCTCCTCTGTAATTTTTTCTTCTTTTCCAATGGTCACCTCACGAAGAAATTATTCCAGTTACATTTTTCACAGCCAAGCTGTAAACTTTAAGTTCAGCTTAAAGGAAACTAGTAAAGGAATACAGTAAGAAACTGCATGTTTTTGTGTGATGTTGGGAAATACAGCATAATTGGGATTTCTCTCAGAGCAAAAACAAAGGTAATCTGTAACACAAAACAAAGACCAAAGTTCCAGCTTCTAATATTTTGAATGAGAAAGGGATTAAATAAAGCACTTTACTGAGCTTTGTACTAAAGAAGATGGGTTATCCAGTGATGGGAGATTAAATAGGAGCTTCTCACTGAGGCCTTTTTGGGCCTTGAAAGAGCCATTGAACTGTGACTTGATTTCTTCCTCAGCAAAATTAAATTAGGGATTGATATTTTGGTTCAGAATGTTGTGATAAGCATAGATGAGTAAATTTGAATAGTTTTTCAAATATGTTTGCCAGTAAGCTGAATTTCACCATCCAGGCACTCGCAGCTGTTATTAGATTACATCAAATAAATTTTATTTCATGTCTTTTCCTTTAATCACTCAAAACTAAACCACTGATTTAATGTCTTTGAAGTTCTACTTGGGGACATACTGTGGTTTTGTTGACTGCTGTCGTTGYCTTTTGCCCAACCTGGAAATGAAACTCAAGATAATTTTAGTAAGGAGATAATACAAAAAGTGATCCTTAATGAAGGTGTTCAGGAGCAGTTATGGAAAGATGCCAACAAAAGCCCACACTGAAAACACACCCCCAGGGGTGAGTACATTTTTATAGGTTTTAGGAAATTAGAATAATTGATAAAAGCACCAATTAGGAGGACAAGTGGTGATGCAATTCCCCCCAGGTCAAGCCTCTTCTCTGGACTCAGCACCAGCTGTACTTTGTCCATGAGAATGGATCTCAAAGTCCATGAGCTGTTCTTGGTCTTGGTTCCCAGGAARAACCAAGATAGTGGAGGGCCTTGTACTTCCCAGGGCTTGGAGCCCTGGAATTTCTGCCTAGGGAAAGAACAGGGATAAGTATGGGAAGACTAGTCACTAATACAATAGGCTACAGAGCTACAAATATATGTGTGAAGATACAGAGAACATATAAAATTTAAAAAAAAAAGGCAAAACCCAAACAGTATCACTTTTTGCCCCACTATTCACCAAAATAAGTCACAGTTCCTTTCCCTCAAAAGTTTACCTGGTAGAACTATGGTAAAGCCAGTGATACATTCATATTTTGATTTCATATGTGTCTGTTCCCCACAACCTTTGATGTTAATTCAGAAGACAAATTTGTACAGTTTCTTTTGGGGGATTCAAGGCTATGAGGCTTGGTTTTCCCAACAGCAGATGGATTTTCGTTTATCTGTTCCATTTAATTTGTAGTTCTTATAAACCTGATCCCTGAAGGTATGCAGCAGTCAGGAATGCACCATTCCTTATTGCTTTCCTTTCCCAGTGGGAAAGTAGCCAAATGCATCTTCACTAAAAGTTGGTTTTATATCATAAAAACCCGAGGAAAAGTTAAACATTGCTGCAGAGAGACTTGACATAGCTGGAGGTGTCTGCCAGGGGAGTGGCCATGGATGGAGAGATGCCTTTAGTTTTGTAAATGCTGTGATGTTGGAAGTCTGAGATGAAAAACCTCTGTGTCATGAGCCCAGTCAGCATTTGGGAGGGGAATGCATCTGTCATCAGCACTCTGATTTAAAAGCACCAAGTGGCATAAATCCAATAAATTATTCCAGAAGTTTGTGAGGTTTCTTGCATCTTTTAAATGCAAAAACTTACAGCTTTTCTTATGACAGGCATTAAGAAATATCTCAGTGAACTACAGAGTAATAGATTCTCTAAAAATTACGACCCATATTGTAATGAATATATGGCAAAAAGTCCCCTGGCAATAAAAGGACATGGCCAAACCCATGGCAAAAAAAGAAAAAAGCAAACATGCCCAATAATATATCAAAACCAGTACATGAATTATCAAAACTAGAGCATAAAAACTGAGCTGGYTCTAATGTAAGTAAATGGGTGTTTGAGGCAATAGCAAGGACTTGGGTAAATTAATTCATTAAGAGTCCGAGGTGTGCTGGGCTGTGCTGCCACATCCATGGGTGTCCACGCTGCCTCCAGGGATTTGTGTTTCCACATTTTGCTGACAATATTCAAAAAGCCTGCAGTCAATAGAGGCTTTAGCATAATACTTTCTTTGCGTTAGTTTTGATTAGAAGAAAAAGAATATTCTCTTTGATCCCTGTGTCTTCTGAGAGAAATTGACAGCCTGTGGMTTCTTGGTGTATGTATTAAAATAACAGGAACGTGCCAAGAAAGGGTTTTGGAAGTGGCAGTGGGATGAAGCATTGCCCTGACTCTGTGGAAAACATGTCCTGAGTGGAAATAAGAGCAAGCACAGGACTAATTATCCATTTGAAGGGTTTTAATCTCCAGACAAATTKCTGTGCAGCAAATAAGAAGTTTTCAGTGTAAATTGGACAATCAAATAAGGCATTTGAGCCTTCTAAAATAATGTCTTTGTTAAAAWGGAAGGTGAAGAGATGCCTGAAACACACATGTGAGGAGATTATGAGGAACATCTTTGTGTCTTCAAGATTTTAAAGGAAGTACATGCTGAGGTAATAGGAGTATTTGGCACTTGGGCAAGTTCACATATGCAGTTCATGGTTAAATCATGAAAGGATCCTTATGAGGTGTCAGTGAATGAAGAGTAATTCTTGATAAATTCACACTCTGTGGCTTAAAAATGCATGCTTTGATCTTTGGGAAATCAKGTAGCTCTCTGTTAGTGAATTAATGGCAGACCATGATTTTAACTTGGATTTATTTATATCCAATGAATCCTTATTTGAACTGTGTGTGTTCAGAAGCCATAAAAACCTATGTGGCTTCAATTGAAAAAAAAAAAGGAAAAAATATAAATATATTAATAAACATATCTCAAGGCAACAGCCCAGTGTGTTTATGGCTATGAATAAAAATGCATTTAATAATAATGCTCTTTTTTTGCCTATCTTGTTTTTATTGTTCTGGATACTCCAAAATATTCTTTCTGGGCTGAATTAATGGCTTCAAGTGGTATATGTGCTGCAATGTGTTAAAAATGTGAGATGGAGTCCGGCTCAAACCTTACTAGGACCATCTCCAGTGCAATTCTGACATCTTTCACTCTGAAGTTTAGAAAAAAATTGCAGAAATATCAGATTGTAGCAGAACAGTCTGGCTTTTTATTTTTCACTGTTCCTTTGGCAARTGAAGGAAGTTACCATCATCCTCCAGTGATTTTTCTACAGAATTCTATTTTTCAATTGCAGAGAAGCAATGTATGCTTGTCTTGGGGAAATGTGTAGTCTAATGYCTTGAAGACCTTGTGTGGTTTGATTATTTTAAATTTACTGCTCCACAGTCAACTCCCTGGGCATTYCCCTTTGCCCTGTCCCCCAGGGCTGCTTCACATCAATTTCAGGTCTTGAACCTCAGGATGTTTGAGCCAATATTCTCAGACAAAATATCTCCAGCATTGTTGACAGACAGAAGAAATGTGAAAGCCAAAATAGAGGCCAACAAGGAGCTTACAGCTTTAAGCATTGCTGCCAGTGCTTACCTGGCTCATGCCCTGAGAGCATGTAAAACCTGTAAACCTTTGAGGAATCACACCTTCACCATGTGTGGTTTTTCCTCTCCTGGGTAWTGGAAATGTTTTCAGGGGTCAGTTTTAATAAAACAAAATGGGGCACAAATAGAACAAATTCTGTCTGGAAGATATTTTTAAAAATTTTCCATCTCAACCAGCTCAGATAGCTCATGCACTTCACTGCTAACCAGGAGKAGCATTTGTTTAATACTTTTCTTGAATGACTTTCTTGAATTCCCCCYACAAATGCTCTTTCAGGGGGAGGGTAGTGAGTCCTTCAGAGAGCATGTTGCTTCTGAGGGATTTAGTTAGAAATTGTGTTGCTAGGAAGCCTGTAAAGAGAAATGTGGTATGAAAAGCATGAATGCATACAGTAGTCCTCAAATAGCCCTTCTATCCATCTGTCACGTGTCAACATTTGTTTATGGAAATATCCTTTCCCAGATGCCAGTCTACTTCATTCAAAACTTCACAAGTTTGCTATAAAATTGKTTTTTTCTGCTATGCAGATGACTCCCAAGTACCTTAAAGGCAAATAATAAACATTGACCTCAAGCAAAGCCCTTTCATTGTTGAGCTGATGTACTTCTCCTTTAGCTTTCTCTGCCTTTGTTCAGTTATATGTGTAATTTATTCTTCATTGAAATTATTTTCTGCTACAGATTTCATAATTGCAATTAAATCATTACACTGGGACAGGGCAAAGATTAATTTGATTTTAATTCATTTTTTAATTGCAGTCTTCTCTAAAGCTTGAATTACATTTCTTTGTGTATTTAGATTTTCTACGCTGGTCTAACATAAATATTAACCCACTTAAAGCTACACATTATTTTAATCTTAGAAAAATCCTCTCTTTGGTTTGGAAGACATTTCATCTCTGTTAACCATGAAATTGTCACAAATGAGCAATGGATTTGTGTTGTTAATTCCATGTTCATGGCATTGAATCATTATTCTTGAAGGCATTTATGAATTATCCTTTGAATAAGGAATCCAGTTTTCAAATAAATGTGTRGATTTAATATTATCTCAGAGATGCATCTGAATTTTTCATGTTCTATATCTAGACTATGTTTKTCTAGGCAAGGGCATTCTGCTCTCCCTTTTGGTCACAGGACAAGGTTAAACATTTGAGCTAGAAGCAAAAACAATCTGAAGGAATCACAGTTGTCACCAAGTTTTCCCACTGTCCAAGTGTGCTTTACAACTCAAAATCCATTTTGGAATACAAGTTTACAGCAGGATCTCCATCTTTGTTGMCAGGCACCACATGTAAAATAAAAAGATAAAAAAAGTGGATTCATCTTGGAATTGGCACGTGGGTAACATGTGCCCATGTTGGTGCTGCTTCTCAAAAAACTTTGCAGTTTAAGGTTCCACCACCCCTGTTCTCATGGGAAGATATCCCTACTTGAATTGCTTTCTTTCCTGGAAAGCTGGTTGGGTCAGGATGGGTGACAGGAGCAAAAAGGATTATACAAGTCTTAACAGAGCCAGAACTTGTCTTCCAAATTTGTCTGAAGAATTAAAACAACAAAATGATAGTTATGATAAAAGGCTTTAATTTCTAWGATCTTAATAGTTTCATCACTGTAAATGTTTTGGGAAATGATGGTCTTTGCCTCTCACACAAACCTGAGGACCACCAGGAACATGGACCTTTTCACCTTCACATTAGAATCATGCTGCTCTTAGTAAGAATGAGAATTCCAGTTAATGGCTCTTTGTTCCAGGAGCAGGCACAGGTAGTGTTTAATGTCCCCTCCAGGTTTGCAGTGTTACTCCAATGAAATCACTTTGAAGGAGCAYACAGCATCTGCAGCCCTTAGTCATGGAACAAGGCACCAACTGCTGTGTCACATCATGATCCCAACATGGGATCCAACCCTTCYCTGGGTTTGCTTTGTGCTCAGCAGCATTTCAGGAAGATTTATGGGGATTTCAGGTGCCTTTTGTTGATCTTGTTGAGGAGTGATGCTCCAAAGGTGAGAGGGTGCCATGGTGGCCAGCAGCTCCACCTGGAACAGGTGATGGCAAAGCACACAGAGACTGAGCCAGAGGCTCTGCTCAGCATCACACACAGCCCAGGAAATCCACAGCCTGGAGACAGCTCCAGGGCCAAGCTAGGAAGCCCAGGGGTCAGGTCCAGGTCCGGATGGAGGAGACAGGAGACCAGATGCAGATGCAGATGCCGCTGCTCTGCAGCTGCAGCTTGAAATCAGCTCCAGCATTTTTACTGATTCCATCCTTTTCACCATATTCCTTTTCTGCTAAGAACAGCATCTTCCAGCTTCCCAGCAATGCCATGCCCCTGCCTATGTGCTGCTGTCTGCCAAGGTTGGAGGGGACACTGGAGCATCAAAGATCACAGCAGTAACCAGAAAGACTTACAGGAACTTTTCAAAGACTTGCAGGAACTTCAGGCAGGATTGTTGTAATGGATTCACCACATTATTTAACAATTCTGAAGTATCTGAGAAATGCATATATTCCCCAACAATTCAAGAGCCATTAATGAAGATGTCACTCAAGTGGATTATTCCTGCTTGTACAGTGTCACCTAAAYACTGGTCCTGCCCATGATGTGTCCAGCTTGGTGACAGTGATGGAGCTTTCTGATGTTGTTAGGAATTTGTCTGTGTGCTAAGCTTTTCTGTAAGTACCAGTGTAATTCCCATAAGTTTCCTGGATTTTATGTGCTGTTCTGGGTACTGGCAGCTTAAGTGCTTTTATGGGTAGTTTGTGCTGCCACTATGACATTACAGCATTTGGAAAGATTTTGGTGCATCTCTGCCTTGTACTGTGCCCTTCCTTTACAGAAAAGCTTTTATTGGTGGAGATTAAGTAATAATGAAGKAATCTACAAATTTCATGTTTATTTAAAAGAGGGATATATTTATTTATTGAACAGGTAATTAGTCAGAAAAAATATTAATGTATCATCTCAATGAACTCACTTTCTAGACAAGGTTTCCTTCCACCACATGGTAATAACATTGCAGAKCTGCCTCTCCAGCACATCTCACTGCAACCTTGTCAATGTTTTAATAAGGCAACTGGGAATTACTGTGTTTTCACACTGCATTTACTGCCATTTTACACTTAGGCTTTGTAAGAGAGAAGTGAAAGAGGTAAGGATTAAGTGTTAGTACAACTGTGAGGCAGCAGTTGTACAGCAAGTGCTGGTAACGTGTCCAGTCCTTGCTTCTGTAGATACCAGGGCTGAGCCTATTTTAAATTTGCTCGTTGTCATAGTATCTGGTCATGAACAATGAGTTGTTGTTTCATATTCCACATTAACAATAAAACAAGAGCTTGCTGAGAGTTTCTGTGCATGAACTCTGTGGTCTGTTTTTCATGTAGTTTAGCAATGAGACCTAAAGCAGTGTCATAAATAGGAATTTAAATTATTTTAGGAAGTGCAGTTTGGGTCTACTTGTTTGATTCCTTTTGCTGAAATGATTTTTTACCTTTCTTTTTCTGGTGGCTTCTTTTCCATTCTACTGGATGTGAATTTGTCTTTCAATGRAGTGTTTAGGGTTTGATATATTCATGAAAAGGTGTCTTCTCCAAAATCCATGCAGTGCATATTATTTGCTATATGCCTTGAGCCTTCTGTGCAGTCATCTGCATTCATTCTGGAAAGATGACAGAAAGATTCCTGGTAAGAATTGGGTGATAAATCAGGATTGCACTTTAACTAAGGTAATTGCAATCCTGAATTTCCTCAAGTGGTTAACTTCCCATACTACTTTATTCTAAACTTAGAAGTGATCTGAATGTTGGGTTTTCAGCTACCAAGATGAATGGAAGCACTTACTATGTAGGTGGCTGGCTATAGGGTTTTATCACATGTCTAAAATAGAAACAATATTCCCTTTCATTTTTGTGGAGACTTTTGCCTGAGGATGTTAATGCAGCTTTATAACATTCTYGGGAGGGAGAAGAACATTATTAAATCTACTCTGCCAGCAGAGTAGATTTAGTCACACTCTAGCAGAGAGCATGTACCCCAGTGGGGCCCATATTTTCCCTGTCTCTGGAGTTTAGAGCTTATATTGTACAAAGTCTTGGTGGCAAATGCGTATTTATTTGCACATCAATAAGTGCTTTGCAGCATTCATYCTATCTTGTCAATAGGGTTCATCAAATCAGAGGAAACTGCTTGCAGATCATTGGGATCAATCTGGGACTAATGTAAATAAGCCTGTGTCATCCTAACAGCAGTTTTCCCCGTTTAATACCATGTTTAAATCTGACTTAAATCAGGGGATGTCTTTTGTGTGGGATAAATAAAGATAAAACAGCACAGCATTTTCAGGACCCTTTGAAACTTTGAGAATCCCAGGAGCTGTTCTTGTTCAGGAATCAAAGTTCAAGGCAGTGGAATTTTTTGTTATTTGACACTTGGATATGGACAGGTTTTTTGATGAGAAACTGAGATGATACTGTTTCCTTGGTACATGGGTCCTGTGAAACTCCTTTTCCCAGTGGTCTTGATGTCATTCTTCCTTTGGAATACATAGATCAATATTTGATAGAAGATTTTGATAGAAGATATCAAGGCATCTTGGCTTTGTCCCTGTGTGTCTTCCTTGTGGTCTAATAACTATCACTGCAACTATTTTCAGGTGAGGAACATGATGAACACAACCTATTTAAGGCATTTACTGAAGACATTGGGGGAAAAGCAACTGGAAATTTATTTGGTCCACAATTCCTGGAACTTCTTCAGTTGACTGAGAATACATGAAGAATTTAATGATCTTACATAAGACAAGGCCTCAGAAAGAGGGGGTGAAGCACATGATGGGAAAGGTGGTGTTGGAGGCAAGATGGGTTCAGCAGTACTGGGAACAAGTGCTGTGCTTCAAAGGGCTTGGCTSTGTGCTCCCTCCATAAGGCAAGCTAAAAAAGGCTTCCTTCACCTTTATCACTTTCTCTGCTTTCTAGAAAATTCCAACAAACTGTACCAGCCTTAGAAATGCCTTGTTTGCAGGCAGGATTTTTTAAATGAATGCATTTATGTGTCAGTTGATAGAAAAAAAAAATCTAAATAACAAATGTCTATGTGATGAATTTTACGTGCTTGCCTGAGGAATCAGTGCCCTCTTTGATTTTGACTGTGTGTTTTCAGTTATTTCTGACTCAGTCTGAGACAGTTTGGGTTGTTCCACCTGGAGAAGGAAAGGCGCTGGGGAGACCTTAGAGTCCAGTGCATACAGGAGGTGAAGAGGGACTTAAGGGATGGAGTGACAGGACAGGGGGGAATTTCTCCACAGTGACAGAGGACAGGGTTAGTTGGGATATTGGGTAGAAATTCATTACCCAGAGGGTGGTGAGGCCCTGGCACAGGCTGCCCAGAGAAGCTGTGGCTGCCCCATCCCTGGAAGTGTCCAGCTCCAGGATGGAGCTTGGAGCACCCTGGGAGAGTGGAAGGTGTCCCTGCCCATGGCAGGGGATTGGAACTGGATGATCTTKAAGGTCTCTTCCAAGCCAAAGCATTCTGTGATTCCATGATATGTGCTGAGAGAAGCAGGAAGGCACTTTTCTACAGGAAACAAATTGATTCCATAAGTATTTTGTTTGCAGACAAAGATTWTCATGTATAGGTGTAATGGATCTGTCAGCTGCAAGTGATTTCTATGTATATAATGAGAGATCAAAGAAATAACCCCCCCAAAATAGACCTCTTTATGTAAAATGATTATAAAGTATTACCACAGGCAAGATAAAGAAAGGCTCATCGTGGTGATAGAAAGTTGAGTTCAAGCCTTATAAGAAAAGTATTTTGCTATTATTGCTGTTCATGTATTTTAATTATTTATAGGCATACTATCAAGAACAAGAGAGTGTCYTTATATAAAAACAATTTAGAAAGCTGATATATTTTTCCCTTTTCTTTCTTTAAGGTTTTGACCAGCAAAATGTTTTATTTGGGCTATCTGATAGCAGTTCAAAGCAGGAAGAAAATGAAAATAATATGAGAGGTTTGAGTATTTGACTCAAGTGAAAGGAATCAACAACTTAATTAGTTTATAGCATGGAGCATAATTTCAATTGCTTTTCCTAGGGAAATAAGGTATGAACTTTTAGATTGTGTTTTATGAATAGCTTTATAAATCCCTTGTAAAGTGTCAGTAGGGATGGAGAAAGCTGATCTTGGAAACATTGTGTAGAAGCAAAGATTTAGYGCTGTTTATAATTGTTTCTAGGGCCAAGTCTAAAAAGAGGAAATAGCTGGTAGAGGTTTTAATTCACCTTATATCCAATAGAGAAATGTTCAGAAGGAGATGCAGCAGTGAGAGGCAACTCTGCTGGGTCCTGCCCCCCTTCCTCAAACCAAGGACTTGTACAGTGCAGTCATTCTGTCTTTTTTCTTTTCCTCACAGTAGTAATTTAATTATTATTTGGCCAAGCTGCACTTACTGCAGTATCTTTCATACTAATTTAGGCACTTCAGCTCTTGAATGATTAATGTTGACTGTGCTCAGAAATCTCATTGAACCTCTCCAGCCCTGAGATGTGTCGAAGTGTCWGAACTGGTTTTGATGTGAAGTCCTCTGTGACAAACAAGAATTACTAATTTGGGCTAATATATGTATTCCATAAGCAGCCAGTGACCTTGCTGTCTTGGCCAGTTTAAGGCTGTGTCTGAGATAGTRTCTGCTGGTTCTCTGGGGTTGCTGCTTTCAAGAGTTTTCTCTCCTCCTGAACATCTTTTTCCAAATTATCTTTTTGATATTAATCCCCCTCACCTACCATGCTTGCTGTAACTCCAATTCTGATCACTCTACATTCATTCATACCTGTATTTTAACCTTTTCCATCTTGACAGTATTGGCAGTGCTCACTCCAGTGACATACATGAAAAATTTCATTTTAACTAAACCCAGCTCCATCACTTGCCTCACAGCTCTAACATTTATTAATAAACCCACTGACATCTACCATTACCACTCCATATCTGTCCTTTGATCAATTCCTGTTTATAAATAAAAACCATAATTAATGTTTCATTTCAAGCCCTGTAACTCACAGTGGGGAGAGGGCTTGCTTGSAGTTCAGGCAGGCAGTCAGATGCACCATGTCCTCTCCATTCTCTAATTTGTGGAGGCTGATGAAAAATTGCTTTCCACATGAAATTAAATATCCTAGGAGAGAAGATGTTTTGAAAGCTGTGTGGCAAGAAATGTTCATACAGTAATTAATATTCAGTGCAG
Source organism: Cardinalis cardinalis (assembly GCA_014549065.1). Classification (NCBI taxonomy): domain Eukaryota; kingdom Metazoa; phylum Chordata; class Aves; order Passeriformes; family Cardinalidae; genus Cardinalis; species Cardinalis cardinalis. The sequence goes on from JACDOX010000050.1 coordinate 3,608,395, forward strand.
AAGAGAAGTTGGCTGTTAATTTTCACAAGTGTTTTATGATGGCAGGARTACTTTAATACAGAAAGCACTTCATAGGTACAGAAAATAACTATTATCTGTGAACAACAATAGAAGCTATACATCAAGCTGTTGATGTAGCAATCCTATTTTTAAGATTTAGTGAGGCTTGCTTTTAATTTTAGTCTCTACCAAGCCTTCCTGACATATCACTGCAATGTCTCTCAGTCTGTTATAGYGCTAAACTGAGTGCAGTCTCCCCCATCAATAAACACACCCCATTGTTGTGTTGTCTATGAGTACAAAACTCAAAAGTAATTTTTAGGGAATAAACTTTCATAAAATTTGGTTGTTGGCTCCTCCTTTTTTTCTTGTCTTCTCATTGACAGTAGATGTAAAATGAAATAGGAACATGAAATTTGTCCTACCAGCTTTCCTGTGGTTCCTGCCACTCCATTTTGCCAGGCCAGGCTCCTCTGGGTCCTCTGAGCAAAGCTGAACRCACCTGGGCTCAAGCATCTTTGAAAATAGTTGACAAGAGACAAAATTACTCCACAGCCCTCCCAYGGTCTCACTTGCTTCTCTGAAGGTCAAAATGTGCATCTCCACCACGTGTTCTTTATTAATTGAAATAATCACCYATTCCTTTGGTAAGGGAAGGAAATTTATAAAGTCTGGCTGAGCCACTGGATTTACTTTGGAGAAATAGGTTTGAAAGACTTGTAGGACATTTCCTTTCTATTTTACTGCATCTAAAATACTAATCAGTTAGTTGGTGTCAATGTGGGGTGTTTTCATATGTGTAAAATTTGCATTTGGGGGTTTATTTTTTCTTGTTTTAAATCAGACACAGKTAAAAATGGCTGCAGGGAAGGCAGAGCACTGTGAGCTGCTTTGTCTGCTTAGACTTGCTTTAATTACAGTGCCCAGCAAACAATTCAGGTCTTAATTTTTASTGGAGGATACTACTATTGGACTTTATTTCATGGCAAGTCAGTTGCCAAGGGAAAACAAAAATCCACTAAAAATTTATAAAATCTTAAGAGGAGAAACCATGTTACAATGCGTATTTGTGTTGCTCTCCCACACACACTCATGTGTTCTACCCTGGGTCAAGGCCTTGTCATCAGAATTTGATTTAAGTTATTGTTCTGATCTCCACAGAAGAGGTGAGGTCAAACCATCCTGTGCCTGGTGGGATCCTTTAGGTCATACAATATCCCAGAAATGAGCTGTGAGTGTCATGGGTTATGTTGTGCGTCCCCATCAGACCAGATTTTCTCAGAATGGGGGAAAGACCCTGGCAGAGTAAATGAAAATTAGTTCATTGCTCAGGGAGGAGAATTTGTGGTTGGAAATGTTTAGAAGCCATTGCTGCAGACTGCCATGACTTTGCATCTTTGTCTCCAGATAGATGCTTGCAAGGGCCACAATTAAAAGATAATCCAGTTCTTCTGACAACTTTATACCTTCTGGATGCTGTGGTGGCTCATCACTCCAGTGCTGGTGAAACTGGTCTCTAGTGAACGTTGATCCTGGTGCTCTCTTCCATCTCCCTCTCTAAATGCCCTGGAGGAATCCTGTGATGGATCTCTGCTTGTTGGGCTGTGTCTCAGTCATTAAACCTGGCAGCAGTGAAGGATGGGCACCTCCATGGCTCTGAGAAGACCGGGGTGGAATTTCTGCTCAGTCTCCTGTAAATTTGTCTGAAGTTGCTTGGGGAGGTGCCTTAAGTGTGAGTGAGACTGGATCAGCCCAGCACAACTGGCCAGAAGAGGACATTATTCCATTTGTGTTTTGGCTTCTGCTGTTCTTTTCCTGAGCCTCTGCTGGACAAGAGAGAAAGGTGGAAAGAGCCAGCCCTACCCAACACTAAAGCTGGGGAGTTCCCTCTGAAAAACTGATCTGACAAGAAGAAAAACTCTATTTTARTCCAATTAAAGATGATTTTTAAAAAGAAACATAGTGATGGGGAAAACAAGAAAAAGCAAGACACAAATTGTTGATATGATTTGAATGTTCTTCAGTAGAACAATGAAAAGAAAATTTGGTTTGTAAAATGTTGTGTCAATGAAAACAAGATTTGTCTGTGTTAAAGAAACACTCAGTGGCACATGGGGCTAAATAAGGATTTCTTTTCCTGGATGATGCCCAGCCCTGCTGCTGGTCCTGCATATGCAAAGTGCTCTGGGAAAGGTGGTACCATCAGGGGCCTGGAGGAGAAGTGTTTGGGTTCACAAAAACATTACCAGTGTTCTGAGGAGTGGGAGACCAATGGGATCCAGCTCTGTGTGTCTGGAGAGTGGACATTAATGTAAGGAATGTATTACATTAATTAATGTATACATGAATTCATATTAATGTAAGGAACTAAATTTGGAGTTCTATCAGTTAAATTTGGAGTTCTATCAGTTTTTGAGACCTGAACTTGTGAGACTCTGAAACAAAACCTGGCCTATTCCAGCATCTCTGTGGAAAGCTGAATTTTTTTCTTTGTATTTATTTTTAATCTGCTCTTGAGATCTAGCAATGGGATTTCTACCACTTTCTCAGCTGGTGGTTTTGGATGCTCATCTATTCTTTCCAAGATGTTTGCCAGGATCTGAAACAGTACTCAGAGCTGTCCTGTTCTTCCACGTACTAAATTGAAGTTACAGCTACAAATTTCAAAGGTGATCATGAAGATTCTGAAAAAAAAAAAAAGAGTATTTTTAGAACAACTGCACTGCAGCCTTTCTCTGAAATAGGAGAATGAAGAGGCATCAGTATTTTTTTTCAAATAATGAGAGTATCCCTGTTCATGATGGATAAAAGAGCATTTTTTTTACTTGGTTAATGGCTGTTATTTTAGAATTCATAAAACATGGAAATATTTGCATTTCTCTTGTAATTTTTGGGCCAAACAGCATTTTACAATTGCCAAATTATGGCAATTTTTTTCCTGTCCTCTCTTGAGAGAAATAAAACCATATTAGGAAAAGCTGCAGATATTGTGGTTCTTCCTAGCCAAGACTAAAGCATCCAGCCTCGTAGCTAGAGGGATGAACTGGGCTGCAAGATGTGGGTACAGACCTGTGCTGTAAAACACTTTGARACCAGCACCATTTCCTGTTTTGCAAAGCAGCTTTTAGCCCTGTCCAAGCCTACCCAGAGAAATCCCAGCACCCCCTGRCAGGTGAGGGGCACATTTTGGAACAGGGCAACAGGGCAGTTGTGAGTCCTGCTATCCAGAGCCCTCTGGATGCACCAGGATGATGCTCAGTGTGTACCAGGAAAGAGGTCGAGCCTTGTCTGTACTCTGGGGAGGTGATATTTGATGAAATTGCATCTGTGCTTCCTCATGTTATTTATATCCAAAGATATTGCYTTCTGATGCAATCTCTGTGTTATCTCTGGTACATACAGTCTCCCTCAGGCTTCTTGGGAAAATGAGGCATTTATGATTTCCCTGGAAAATTAGATTTTACCTAAATACATCCACACTGATTACAAAAAGCGCTGCAAAAATCCTCACGTTTAGGGTTGCATGAATATTTCCATCCTAATTCTTTGACTGTGACATTAAACCTTTCTGAATTTTTCCTCTGAGGAGAATTTTTCCCTTCCTCATATCTGCCTGAAGACTAATACATGGCTTTTCAACTTTGAGTAAAACTTGTTCCTCTACTTTTGAACAGAATGGGAGACAGAAACAGTATTTTTCTTATTATTAAATAATCCCAAGCAAATAGATCCTCCAGCTCAGGTTATATCTTTGGTTCTATAGAGCACCATCAGCCTCAGCTTGAATACATTTAGAGGCCTTAATAATTTATAATTATTTTTAAGGGAACTTTAAGGGATAACTTAACCYTTAAAGGGTTAAACAGAATTTGTAGTATTTGAGTCTGGACCGGATGACCCCACTGTGGTCCCTTCCAACCTTATCCATTCTGTGATTCTCTGATTCTGTAATGATTTTTTCTTCGTTTAGATTTTGTGGTTCCTTTAAAGAAAGTTTTCTTATTGCTAAAGAGAAAACACATAGGGTTTTAAACTATTATTTCAAATGTGACTGCATGTGAAAAGAACAAAACAAAAAACAAAACAAAACAAAACAAAAGACTTTTGGGTTGAAATTTGGCAGTTTAGCAACTGCTTTGTATCAAAAAATGGCACCATATGTCCTGTAGGCCACAACATGATCTCAAACAGTGGTTTGCATAAAAGCAACCCAATCTCTAATTTCTGTTGAGACTATTCTGCCTCTTTTATCTGTGTTAAAGTACCACCTTAAGGGAGCACCAAGAGGGTCCAGGAATTTCTTTTGCTAAATGCCATAACAATAAATGSCAACAGTTTTGTTGTGGAAAAGAACTGTCCCTAGCTCAGTGCAGGTGATATTTTAAGCAGGAAAAAACCTTTTGGGTTTGATCACTGGCAGGGCGCTCAGAATTGACAAAATGCTTGGAAGTTACAGGATTTGTCTGGATTTGTATTGCTCTGCTCTGTAGGAAAGGGGCCAGCCAGGAGATCTCTCTGTCTCCACAGAAGGAGGAAAAAGTGTATTTGGCCAGACAAGATGACTGCTACTGAAAAGARGCATCCATGCCAATTTGCTGTTCCTCATATTTGTTGTAATGCAAGGGAAGGAATTCTTTCTTCACTTGTAAGTCACCAGCAGTGCATGAAGTCATAAAGAGAGGGGTATTTTGAGTTTTGGCAGCTGTGAATGGACAAGGAAATTGTTTTCCAGATTTATATTATCTGTCGTGGTTCCACCTCCCCATTTTTTCCTATTTAGCTCCTGTGAAGAAGGGCAGCCTTTAAAAATTAGTAAGTGCAGTAATGATAAATGCTACAGTGGACGGGAAGGGAGGGGAGATTAGTTTAAAGGGAGACTTGGCAATCATACAGAAACATCCTTGAGCAAAAATTTAGAATTTTTTATGAAAACCAGACCACTACATAGAAAGCACTTGAAACAGAATATAGAGCCCAAGCAACTGAAAGATAGTTTCAATTTTTAATGATAAAATTTCTGAAATTTACCGAGCAAACTTAAGCAAAGCACTTGCTTTTCAACAGCAGTATCTGCTTCATCCTCAGTATGTATTTGAWAACTTCTCTGTGCCTGCTGAGAGAGAGCTGCAGCAATGCTTGTTGCTGTCCCATCCAATGTCATCAGAGCATCTTTGAGTTTTGTGAAAAAATTGAGTTACTAAAAAAAAAATCAGCACCTTCCAATTTCATATGTTAAATTATTTAAAGAACTAAGGGAAAAAAGAGCATTGGAGRTGTGTGTTGGTAAAGCTGAGGTATGGTACACCAGCTTCTGTGAAATTCAGTAGATTTGCATGCATAACTAGAAATATGTCTAGAAAAGTGTCTTAGCACAAGTGTTTTCTAGCACTCTGCATATTAAAAGTAGAGCCTGGTTGCAAATTCTTACATTAAAATGATCACCAGGTTAATTGGATGGAGGGGGAAAATACATAACCATAGAATCACAGAGTGGGTGAGATGTGAAGGGACCACAGTGGGTCACCTGGTTATCTTTTCACATTATCTTTTCACATTCACCTTCACACCTCAGGGTTTTCTTTTCCATTGGCTTCAGGAATCTCCATGAACACAGGTGCACACCTATTCCTTCATGGGGTCYCAAAGAATTCCTTCATGAGAAGCAAGCTAAAACCCATTACTGTAAATCTGTTGTTTCATGGAAATAACTAAGCTGGATGTGCTGATGGTTCACATGCTCCTCTGTTGGGCTGCTTATGCCAAATTAAATATGCTTTTGGACATCAGTTCTCTTGGGTAGTTCTGCCTATTTTGAGCACTTTGGTGGACACAGTTAACCAGCAGTGTTAGAGATTAAGAATTTGACCCTGCTTGGGAAGCAATACAGTTTATTTCACTGCAACACTATGTCATTGGTGTGCCTGGGCAGAGTTTTACTCTGTAGCTTTTGTCACTATGGAAGTAGGCAAAACCTGCWGATTTTACTCCTTAGATTTAGTGGTTTGGCAGAGCAAAGGGAAAAACTGCCTGAAGCTATTGTATTTGGGTTCCCCCYAGATGAAGAAAGGAATGATGAATCTGACTCCATGTTCTCAGAAGGCTAATTTATTATTTTATGATACTATATTATATTAAAGAGTGCTATACTAAAATATATTAAAGAATACAGAAAGGATACTTACAGAAGGCTAAAAAGATAATAATGAAATCTTGTGACTCTTTCCAGAGCCCTGACACAGCTTGGCACTCATTGGCCAAAGAGTGAAAACAAGTCACACCAGAAACCCAATGAAACAATCACCTGTTGGATAAACAATCTCCAAACACATGCCAAAGGAGCAAAACACAGGAGAAGCAAAGCAGATAATTACTGTTTTCCTTTTTTCTCTGAGGCTTCTCAGCTTCCCAGGAGAAGAATCCTGGGCGAAGGGATTTTTCCAGAAAATATGAATGTGACATGAAGGCTGTAATGGAAGCCTTTGCTCCTGTGAAGTGCACCAGCTTGTATTACTTTGGAAACTTGTCCCATTATTGTTAATGGAACCTGTTCTTAAAATCTGTTTCCCCAAATGCTCAACAGATACAAAGCATCACACAAAAAGATTTATAATTRTAGAGAGATGTCTCTTCTCCTTTTTGTACTTTGCAGTTTATTTGTGCTTTCTCCATTATACAGAAACATATGGAAGAGAATAAATAGAAAAAATCAAGTCATGGGGGAAGGCAGAGAGAGATTATGAGACACAGCCAGAAGAGAGAAGTGTTATTTCCATGTATGTCACTTCCATCATTACAATCCATCAAGTCAGTTTATAATCTGTCTCCTTGTTTATGAGAGCATCACAGCCTTGGCCAGAAGATGATGGGCTGGAGCACAAGCTCCTGAGCTGACAGCACTGACAAGCTCCCTGCTGGAGCCAGGATGGCCCAGCTGCCTTTTTGGGTCTTGTCCCAGGTGGTGAGGGAGACAGCAATGGAGCAGTCTGTGGGCAAGGTGGTTCTTGTGACAAGGCACAGGAGGTTTTACTGTGCAGGACATGCCACAGAGTTCCAGGCTTTCAGTTTGTCTGTCAGAGCAACTCTGCTTTCTCAAGACCTTGCAGAGATTTATAATGGAGGCCAGAGACTGAAGGAAATGGGAGGAGAAGGAAGATGAAGTATTTTTGTAGCCAAGAATTGAAACACCTGCCCAGTGCTGAGTTCTCCTGGCAAGCCAGCCCCCGTTAGTACAAGGCTCTGGGAAATTAAAATAGCTCCTCATGGCTAGAATGGATTTATAGCCCTCCATGAGTTCTGTTTGAGCTCATAAATATCCTTGGAAAACTTTTAAGATGCATACCTTGCATAAAATGGTACAAATAATAAAATATTTCAAATATTTAGAAAAATTTGAGCTTGTTCATTTAATTACTGTGCGTTGCTGAAGGCCAGTGAGAACAGAGAGAATAGATAGGAAGAGCTGAAGCACAGAAGCAAGTTGAATTTTTTCAAGTCTCTGGTGCAATACAGAAACCCTTGTAATATTGATCCCTTGCTTTGTATTAGCTTAAGTGGTAGAAATGCCCCTTCTGAAAATTTATGAAAGTACTTGAGAAATATCAAGACTTAGCTGTAGGATTATTGTTCCCATTGATTATAATTTAAAGTGACTCATCTGCTTTCCTTTCTGTTAAGGCATGGGATATCTTCATTTTGTGTACAGATCCACTTCTCAGATGAGATGTGTACCCTTTGCCTTAAGAATAAAGGCAGCACAAAACATTGAGCATTAGCTGCCAAAATAGCTCCTGCTCTGTTGTGTTTAGGGCTTGCTTTGTAGAAAATTGTTTCTTTTCACTGTAATTTTGCTGTTACAAAGAGGAAAGGTAGTGGCACATTCTGCCAGAGCAGGGCAGTCCATTAGAAATTTCTCTCTCTGATCAGAGAAAAAGCAAAACTAATTGCACCTTATCTTGTCACCCAGTGGACTGAGGCACTTCAGGCTGCAGTGGCCTCTGTCCTTTTGAGATGTGGTATGGCCTGGTATTGATCCTCTCACTTCTAATTGAGCAAAACTCCTTCGTTAGCAACCTGTGAAATGGAAGTGATAATTGTTGCCTAGCCAGGAGCAGTGTTATGAAGTCTAATTAGGGAATGTTTTGGTGCTCATGGGGACAAAAAAAAAAAAAAAGAAAAAAAAAAGAAAAAAAAAAGAAAAGTACAAATGCTGCATTGATTTTTCTCTTTTAAGACTGTATTAATTCTGCTGTTTTGGAATTGTTCTCAGGGCTTTCATGTCTGAGATGAACAATCTAAGTGGGCTTTGCAATCCTAAAATACTGTGGGTCTCAACCAATATTAAGTACAAAGGCTTTTTCTCACAAATGTAAAGAAAATAACACTTTAGAGCCCTTCTCTGCCTTTCAATAGGATGTTCTAAAGGGAAACTGTTTTAGATAGAGATGCAAAACAAATCACAGCACTTCAATAACAGCCTCATCTTGTTGTATAAGGATGTAACTTTGCACTTGTGAATTTTCCTGTAAGTTTGCAAGGTATACTCAAGTAAAGTGTGTCCAAGACAGTGTTTCCTGCCTTTCTGACAAGCTTAGATGATTCTATCTCTGTTCTGTCTTTGTTCTTTCTGGTTTTGATTTACTTTTTTTTTTACAGTTTCTGTCTTTGTCAGTACTTCAGCACTTCTAAGTAAATTAAATTTACCATAGCAAGCTTCCAGTGGACTGCATGCACTCTTCTTCCAAGTGGTTTTCTCCTTATAAATATGCTTGGTAAAGTACTGTTACACAAAGTATGGGTAAGCTTCACAAAAAAAAAAAACCAAAAAACCAAACCAAACCAAAAAAAAACCAAAACCAAAAAACCAAACTAAAAGTTGTGTGTTGCTGGGAAAGCATCTCTGAGCTTGGTTTTCTTGGGGGAGTTTTCTGCTGGTCAGAAGTGTTGTAGCCCCATCCCTGCTCTGTTTTATGCTGAGCTTTGTTAAAAATATACTCCTTAAGGAATGCTTTTTCCAGACTGTCATGGATTGGGAACAACATAAAAAAACCCCAACATATTGCCAGTGAAATGATAGCCCTGATAATTTGAATAGTTGAATAGAAGAATCGGTGGGAAKGCATTGCTGCCCAGTCTGAGATTGSAGCTCAGAGCCAGGTAAAGGGCTGGCCAGGGCTCTTGGCCTGWTTTGGCAGATAATTTCAGCAGACTGTGAAGTGTGTGGTCACTTCATGCAGCAGCATGACTGGGATTTCAGAATTGTTGCTTTAGTTTCTGTTGTGAGTTGTTACCTGTAAGAAAAGGTAAATGAGCCAAGTGACCTCTTTGCCTTCTCTCTGTCCATCCTCTTCCCTCRCTGCTTGGAGAAATCCATGTGGGATTTGTGGATTTGTTTCTGTTGCTGTAGCCTGAAATCCAGCACAGGCYAGTGAGGGAGCCCTGCCTGAGAAAAGCCTGGCTTAACAAAGCCAACCTGGTTCCATTTTAGGAACGGCAGATTTCAGCAGGCAGAGGTGAGATTGCAGCTCTGTGCTCTTCCCACCCTTTTCCATCTTGTGTACATAAAATAATGCATGGGCTGATTTTTACTTGCTGTTAGTCTGATAATCTAACCATGTAATGGCAGAAAACATTTCTTCCACATCTTTATATTTAGGAACAGTTTGACTTTGGGATTTTGTTCACTGCTGTCCATTATTTTGTCTGCTTATGCATTAATGGGTAAAAGCATCTCCCCCGTACCTTCTCTTACTGAAATGAAAAATTTGCAAGGACTTTTTGAAGTTTAGCAAGGTGATTATGGTTTGAATTTAATTGTTAGACAGGCCATAATATAGTTATTATTTAATTAGATAATTACCTTGCATTAACTTCAGAAACCATTAAGGAAAAAGAAGAGTGTTTAAATATTTGACCATAATTTTGACAGACTAATCCTTGCCTGGAGCAAGGGCTTCTCTTAGGTGTTCTGTCATCCTAAGATTATGCAAGCTCCTCCTTATTTTAATTTTTCCCTTGATTAATTCTATTTTGTTTATGAATTTGTTATTTGCAGCTGACTCCCCAGGATGCTAATTGCTACTGTAAACTACAGATACTGCTGAGCTAATGTAGTCTCAATGTATCAGGAAAATATGTACAATTGAAAAAWGAACCAATGATTTGTAATTTTCAATTCTTTCCAAAATATATCATAAAAATAACTTATTCTTTGGTTTTGGTTTGTGTTTCTTTTTTTTTTAATCTAAGAAAACATCAATCTCTTCTSTATTTATATCTATGAAAGATGAGAATGAATCTGGTAAAAGAAGAGGATTTTTTTGGTATTTGCTCTTGTATTTGATATGTTTTATTTTATAGTTATTAAGAGGACAGTATGACCCCACGTATTCCTGGAAAAATTTAGAAGTTATCTAGAGTATAATATTTAGGAATTGGGTCATAGAAAAAATCATAATCTAAATGAAAGGAAAAGAAAAAAATGGTGCCATAAAGCTTGCAAATTTTTACATTTTCTTCTTGCTGCTGACTTTTTCCTACTGAAGAAGTGAGGTGATCAGTGGAGTGCAAATCAGCTCCAAAAAATACAAGTGAAGGTACTAGCCCTTTCACAGGGAGTTACTCTGCTGGGTAGTWTGATGATCTGGATGAGGATCAGAAAAAGTTTCTCTTGCTACATTGATCTTGCAGACCAAGTCTGACAGCCAGAGAAGTTCTCCCTGCAGAATTTGGCTTTTGGTGGAGGTCTCTGTGTGGACACCCAGGGGCTGTGAAACTTTCAAATGGCCTGAGGCAAATCAGTTGAATCGCTTGGACTCAAATTTTTTGTCTTGTCAAATGTAGGCATGTTTGTGTTTCTCAACTATTATAAGATCTCTTGGGGAGCTCTCCTTCCCTGCCAAATGTCAGAGAAATTTTAYAGTCACTGTTTTTCACTATTTCTAATAGGTTTTAAGTGGCATCTCCTTTTCAGGATGGATTTTGTCTCCCTTTTYCACCTTTTCCCAAATATGACTTGTCTTTTATCCCATCCTCAAACAGAGCCTTATCTTCATCCTCTGGGCAATACTGAGATTTTATTTCCTTCTTTCTTGTGGCTGGGCAGTGGATTGCTGTGTGGCAGTGAGAGGTGCTCTGTAGTAGCCTTTCCTCTTCTTCAGTTTTCATTAAATACCTTTATTAGAATGTCTCTGCCTTCAGGCTGCCTTTTCTTAATGGAAGAAACTACTAAAGAAACTCCTGGTAATACTTTCTGTGTCAGATTATCTCAAATATTTAGACATATTTGTCTTCAATATTTGACTCTTTATGTGAACATTGGAGATCTCATTGCCCTTTACAACTCCCTGACAGGAGGTTGTACCATGTGGGGATCAGCCTCTTCTCCCAGGTGATCAGGGATAGGATGGCCTCGAGCTGCACCAGGGGAGATTCAGGTTGGAAATCAGGAAGAATTTGTTCACTGAAAGCTTTGTCAGGCTTTGGAAGGTTCTTCCCAGGGAGGTGGTGGTGTCACCATCCCTGGAGGTGCTCAAGGAATGACTGGAGGTGGCACTCAGTGCTCTGGTTTGGTTGATGTGGTTGTGTTTGGTCAAAAGTTGGACCCAATGATCTTGGAGGTCTTTTTCAACCTTAATGATTCTGTGATTCTATTGATTAAAGAAACAAAAGAAAAGGGTGGTCAGACCAAGTGCAGTGTCCTCCTCCCACCAGGGCCTCTGGCTCATCCCAGTCCTCCTCTTACACCCACACTCTGACTGTGGTGAGATAACAAACAAACAGCTGCAGTTAAAATGCGGTGTTACTTCTCAACAGGGAACACATAAATCAGCTGTAAAATAGATGATGATCCCTATAGGAGTTGCTTAGATGGCYGTGACTCTCCCCAGTTGGGTTTATAGAGTTTAATAATCAGGGCAACAACATATTTGCCTGTGGGAGCAGACAGCTCTGTCRTGGTAGCATCTGTCAACTGCAGGAATTTCATTTACAGCCCCGAAGAGCTGTGCTGGGACACCTCTTACCAGTGCATTGCTGAAGCAAAGGTGCTAATAGCTCATTACACTGCAAACAGGTGGTTCAGGCTCTGGCTGTTGTAGCTGGAGCCTGCAGAAATGGGATGATTCACTAGGCAGGCACTGCTGGCCACTCCAGTCTGTGTGGTTTCTGCATGAACCTAAGCAAAATGCTGTTTGTGATGTTTGTCCAGGAGCTAGGGCTGGGCACTGTGTTTTCATGCTGTGTTTGGGCTGAGACTTTGAATTTTCATTGGGAAATATTAGCATGCTGTAATATCCTGAGGATGAAGCAATTACCTTAATAGATGCTTCTGTCTTAATGTGTGGTCTAGAGCCTGCTTCTTGCCATCCCTTTCACAGCGTTGCCTTCTCTAAAATGGAATATTAACCACCAGACTCCTGCAGAGTGTTCAAAATAGTGGAAAAGTATTAAATTGCATATTAATGCAGTATAATAATGATGGTATTCTAGTATTCAGAGATCAGAGGCTGACTTAGTTTGTGCAGAAGGAAAAAGAATCATTATTTCATTATCTTTATTTAATCTTGCAATTGAGAAGTCTATGTGGTTTAACATTCATTTCCCTACCTCTGGCTTTTTGTTTAACTTGGGTCCAAATAGGCTGATTCCTTGATCCTTGAAAGCTGATTCTTCATTTTCCTGATAACTGGGTTCTTATGGCCCMTCTCTTCTCTGACACCACACAGTATTTTGAACTTCAGGCCCAATAAAGAAATATGAAGTTTGCAAGTTCTGAAATCAAAGCAAATGTTAAATCAGGATGTGCCCAGTAACTATTTAACTTGATTAGCATTTTGACTGCATTGAAAACCTGAAAAGTGCTTGATGGATGCAATATAAAGCTTTGCAGTGGCAGCAAAAGATATTACTTGTTTAATGTCAGCACTAAATAATGTAATACTGTTGTCAAATGTCAATTTTCATTGCTGTTTTCAGTGCAGCCTTATTTCTGGAAAATTAACCCATCACAGTTTCAGAAATTGTTTCAGCTTTTCCTCGAAAAAGTAATCTTTAGAGGGAATATTCTGAAGAAGAAAGGTTCCTTCACTCCAGACACCAAGTTTTTAAATTCTTAGATTTTATTTATTAAGGTCGACAGGGAGGGAATAAATTTCAGGCTTTCAAGTTTTAAGTTATAATTTTGAAAATCTTGTGATCTGAGACTGTTCCATGGGAAAGAGCTGCAGCTCTCTGCTTTGCATCATTAATAAGTATCAGACTTCTCATATAAATAATATCCTGTCTTAATTAGAAAGTATTTAACCAAATATTTAAAACAGAGCAAATGTAGGGAAAAATAACATCCTGATTTAATTAGAAAGTTAAGAATCACCTCAAGTCTGAGAGGCGAGGGAAGTATTAGAAAGTATGGATGGACTCCTTAGGAACATCAGCTCCTTGAGAGTGGCTGTACAAAAAGAGATCCATGGAATGGTTTGGGTTGAAAGGGACCATAAAGATCATCCAGTTCCAMCCCCCTGCCATGGGCAGGGACACCTTCCACTATCCCAGGTTGCTCCAAGCCCCATCCAACCTGGCCTTGAACACTTCCAGGGATCCAGAGGCAGCCACAGCTTCTGTGGGTAACCTGTGCCAGGGCTTCAGCACCCTCACAGAGAATAGTTTCTTCCCAATACTTTGCCTTCTCTYCTCACTACCAAAAGCCTCTGCCTTTGTATGGACACATCAAGCACCTTAAATTGATTTTATTTGAACTTAAACCCTAACATTGCCTCCTTGTGTGGCAGCTTTCCTTAAATATGTTTGTGTCGGTTGTTTGTGTACCTACATTACAAATATTTCTTCAGCATATTTTATGCTGACATAATTTAATGGTTTTCTTTCAAAGTACAAGTGAGTATTAGCCTGCTAAATTGCATTACTGCTTGGGAATTCCCTTTGGTAGTTTTTCTTAGTCACTAAAAATACCACAGTAGTCTAAAGCTGCATTTTGCTTAAAAACAGTCTTTATTGCACCAAGTGGGGCACAGGCTCCTCAGCTGTAATGTGACCATATCAGGTTCTGCAGATGGAAGGAAAATTTCAGTTTCTTTGTTCAAGACAGTTTCAAGGCGAGGCCATGATTTGGCTGTAAATCTCAGCAGTGAGGTTCTTGGTCAGCTTTACTGTGATTCATAATCAAAATATGTTGCTAATGAGACACCCCAAAACCAGTTTGCTGCTGGAGTCAGTGTGTGCCTCTGTGATTTCTGCAAATGATGCTGAAAGAGGGTTAGGCCATGAAAGGTAAGACTGAATGGCAAAGTCAAATCCCTGAGGAGTCAGGAAATGGAGAAATTAAGGCTTCTTATATGACTCTGAATCTTGATGGACAATGAAGCTTTTCATAAGCCCCAGTTAATGGCATGGCTGAAAATACAGATGTGGGACCTGCCATGACTCCATGTTAATTCTGGCTATTTTACATGTGAACTCATTTTGATTGAGGTCTCATTACTTTTCTTTCATTACCTTAGATGTGGAATCTGTTGGGAACACCACATTTATGTGACGCTGACAGGACTCCTGGGCTTCTTTTCCTGAGGCTGTTTGTGTGTGGGGAAGCACCTGAGGGAGATTTGGAGGTGCTTGACAGCCATCCTTCTCTATYCCCACTCCTGCCATTGCTGAGACCTTGTGAGCAGTGTCCTTTTCCCTTCTGGAATGGACACTCTACAGATGTGGTCCTTAAGAGAGCTTTAGATGATAAAGCTTTTTACAGCTTTTTTCTTCCTTGTGTATACATGTGCAGTTGTTCTCTTATTTGTTCTGTGAAAGCATTTTGTGCCTCTGCTAATTGTTCTTATCCCTCCCAAAGTTTTCTTGACAAACTCCCTTCTGCCTGAGCTTGTGGAGAAGAGAGGAGGAGGAAAGCAAGCAAACTCAGGATTCCTGCTGACTTGCATGGCAACAGCAATCCCCTTCCAGTTCAGAATTTATCAATTTTGTGGTTGTGTGAATCAATTTATCTGCTGCATGCTGTCAACTTATTATTAAGMAAGTGAAAATGAGTGCTAGATAATCCCTCAGAACAGCTTGGAGCAGCCTTGGTAGTCACAGAAATAAAATTATGGAAGAAATGTTCTCTTGATACAATGCCCTGAGATGCACCAATGTGCCAAGTGACCACACCAGGAAGCTGCTTGCAGTCAGTGCTAGGATATTTTTCTCCAATTTTGAATGAAGACTTCTGTGAATTTAAGAGCATTTCAGGAGAATATGTTGATTTGCATCTCTGATCAGCTTAGGGTTCAATGTTAGGCTACACATTTGAAGCAAAAAGTACAAACCCAAGAACCACTGGGGCCAGAAGGGGATCCAAGGCTCTCTACAACTTTCTCAATTTTAAAAACTCTTAAAGGAAAATAACTCCTTACTTTATACGTTAAATAGTTATGGTCTCCATCAATGGCTATAAGGAAAATAAACATAACAAAGGATGCAACAGAGGCACTACAAAGACATAAACAACAGCTGAAGGAAGATGGAGATTCATGAGGGAAAAAGTTTTAGAGCTGCTGTTACCAGGACATTACCATTCTTGATTCAAAAATGTATTTTAGGGGGTGCCAGAATGTTTCCCACTTATCCCAAGATAGTACATTAAAATGAATTTTGTAACTGTCATTATCTCTGGAAAAAATTCTTTGAAGTCRAGTGGTTTAGGAATGGAGACTTGGTGGATCTCTTCAAAATCTCTTGTAGGGATTCTGACTGTTCACATTCAGGTGATTTCAACCTTTTGTTAATAAATGGGAAAACCTGGAAGGCAAATTAATGAGAATGACACAGCAGAGAAAAATCAGCTTTTTGCAGCATATAGAAAGCAACCAGRAAAAACTCTCAGTATTTTCTACAATGTGAAGTTATGCAGTGTGTGGATTCTGTGCTTCCTTTAAAATATAATTGTAATAAAGAGTCTCTGAYCACCCTGGTCTGGTGGAAAGTGTCCCTGCCCATKGAAGGGTGGTTGGAACAGGATGATCTGTGAGGTTCCTTCCAACCCAACCATTCTGTGTTCTGTAATATTAATGGTACAGAGAAATTGTTCATTGTGTTGGTGATTCACCAGAAATTGACAGAAAAGCTCTGGAGAGGTATCAATGACAATAAGTATAATACTGCAAAGATTGGGTAATGAGAAAYAAGAGGAACTTGAAGTAAAACTGGAAACAGCAAAAATTTGTAATTATTACTCAAATAGGAATATATTAGCTTTGCTTAAAAAGGATCTTACTACCAGAAGGAAACTGTATATTATCCTCTCTCTATTTTTAATGTAGATAAAAAAGGATGTTTTACATTTAAATTCTAGAAATACAGAATTGTTCCATATCTTGACACTGCAGGAGCTTGTTCAGCCAGGCCCAACAATGCAGCATCAGAAATGGGGACACAGAGGTGCCCTCTGCCTTTATCAATGTCTTGTACCAATTTCTCTTMAACAGAACACCCCACTGAGACTGGTGCAGACGTCCTGAGCTTGAATCTGCATCTTTTCTGGCCAATTAAAATACTGTTCTGTAAATGCAGGGTAAAATATTGTTTGTCTCTTCTAGTAGGTRCTGAGTGTTTGTGGGATATTGGGTAGAGCCTGTGCTGTGACAATYGGTTAAAAAATCTGTGAACCCTTCAGATTGAAGCCAGTTTATCAATTTGGTTAAATCTTCTTTACTAGCTTAAAGTCCACGTGTTTTTCCCTGCTTTGTTCATGTTTGATGCTACAGAGACTTTTAGAAAACAGCTGTGCTCACCAAAACCAAAGCATAACATAGAAAGAATAAAACAACTGATGAGATTATCGAGGTTATCAGACAAAGAACCTGGCAGGGAATGTTTGCTGATATATAGGAAACAATCAAAAAGAACTCCAAAATGCTACTACGATAAATCCAATTTTTGAGGTTTTTTTTGACTAGAAGAGGTTGAAAGTACAACAGGCATATGATTAAAAAGTGATGGACATGAAGCTCTCTAATACCTTCATGGCTGGCATGTAGCATATGAGATTAAATTTCAGCAGTGAAGAGCAGATAGAAAAATATTTAACTGTCTCTCCATGTTGATATCTGGTTGCAAAGACTATCCTTCAACATGTGAAAAAAAGGAGGCTGRTTTTAATATAGTGATGGTTTGGAAAATTCAATTTTTTCTGTTTCATCTGAGTGAATCACAGTAGTTGAGACTATGCTTGGTTTGCTTTAAGTATTAAATACTTAGGAATAATTAATACTTAACAAAGCTTGTAGCTTGCATTACACTGAGCTGGTAAATTGATTTATAGTTTAGAGAATTTTGGTACAAAATTTAATGAAATCAAAAGTTCTTTTTACCCCTTGGAAGGGTCTTGTTTCTACTGTGCTAACTATGCCAGACTAGTTTGGAAGTTCAATTCCTGGACTCCTTTCAGCTAATTTTTCTTTTGACAGTTTCAGGATTTTATGTGCATCTTTAGGAATTAATGAACATGCTTTGGCTGTATTCAAAATGTTTAGGATAGTGAATGAAAATGTGCTGAAACTGAAGTGCCCTTAAATTTTTAATTATTCCGCAGTGGTTTAAATAAACCTGTATATGTAGCTTGTACTTTAGCATTGTTTTGAATGCAAGTCCTTTCCTGAACTTTTAATTTTAAGATTTGACTTTTTACAGTGTGGTTATGTCTGAGCACCCCCTATTTGTTTTTTCTTTGGCTGACAGCACTCTCCTAAATTAGAGAAGAACYTTTATCTCTGCTGTGCAGCTGAGAGGCAAGGGGAGAGAATTCATGGCGTGCCTCAAGGTATGCAAGAACACTGTGGCAGAGCAGGGAAAGAAGCCTGGGTTCCCCAAGTCCTTGACTAGAGCAATGTGACTAAATCTTGCAGTTGTGAACTGCCTTCTTGATTTGTTTCTTTTCATGCAGCCTTTCAGTCCCACTCGGACCGAGGAGTGAGAACTCATTTTAGGTTTGGACATTTCCTCTGACTCTGATTAGGGCCAGAGAGAAACTGTTCAGAGARTGTGAACAATTGTAGCCGGCACTTGCAACTCCTTCTTGTCTCAATGCTGGGAAAAAAATGAGCCAGAGCTGACTAGTATTGCCTTTTATTAAGCTTTATAATCCCCATTGAACTCAATGTCTGAGTTCCCTGGGCTAGCATTTGTTATCCCAACCCTGGGCTAAACCATCCTTCTTCTCCAATTATAGGCCCTGGCATCAGTGATTTTTATAAATCTTCCTCTTCAAAAATTTTTTTTCCCCATGGATAAGATTGGGATATTGAATGACTACCTTTCTGTAAGCTAATCTAATAATGCAATGATTTTCAGACTCTTAGGTACAAAACGAGAGAAAAGCCTCTTTAGACTTCCTGCTTAATAAGATTTGCAGTGTTTTTTATTATCCACAAACTTCGTTTCATTCCTAGCTTGGAATATGTTTGCTTCACAGTCAGGCTTCTTAAATTAATGCCTGGTTCTTTCCCCAGCAGTTTTTCATCTCTTTTAATTGGCCACTCTGGTCACATTTTGCTCCTGCACTTCAGCGCTGGCCACTGCAGCCAGAGCTCATCTGTTAAACTCCATTGATCCCCACCTTTCTGTCCTTCAGCCCTTCCCATTCCATCCCACCAGCTCTGCTCCCTGCTGCCAGTACAAAACTTCCAGGGCTCGTCCCTGTCTTCTTCATGTGCACAGCTATCTGAAAAAGAAATGGCTTATTTAGTTCAATTTACCTTGTTTAGGTGAAAACACCTTAAAAAAGGTGAGCAAGGTCCAGCAGTGTCTTCTTTAAAATAAAGCTTTGATCATTTTGCAACTTTTAGGATGTCAAATGTTGAAATTATAGTTTTAAGAGTAACATTAAATTCTGTAATATTCATCTTCTGCATCCTGTGAGATTTATCTACAGAAAAAATGTCATATATGGAAGCCTAATTTTCAATTACATAACTAAAATGACATAACTTGCTGACACACATTTTTACTATGTAACTTCTCCTCTGTAAAAACATATTTTTTAAAAACAGTTCCTAATTATATCAATAATGGCCAACACACACCTACTCCACTTTTCTTCATGTAGGTGGTTGTTTGTGCTTTCWAGCAGAAAGACTGTGGTCTGTTTACTTCTATTTTTTGTATTTCCTCCTTTTTAAAATAATGCTGTAGACTTTACTCCTGTTTATCTTACCTTACACTGACTTATCTGCATTGACTTCAAGAGAGTTAACCATAATCTTCCCTTACGTAGGAGGTAGATTGTGCACATTTAGCTAATTCTCTAGGTGTCTGGGCTCAAAATGTAGTGTAATGGATCTTAGTCACTGCTGTGTTTTCATGCAAACTGTTAAAACAACACTTTATTTGCAGAATTTCTCAAAGCAATGGAAAATAAAGACATTCAAGAGCATGCTTTTGGCTATAGAGATGCACATCTAAAAATGTGCTGATTTCACAGTGAATGGTCCTGGAAGAAAGGAAGGAACTTTAGTGAGGTCAAGGACACTCCACAATACCAATGGMCAAGAAACATCTCCATCTGTGATTCCTTACTAAATATTTTCTGGATATTTTTATGCAGCCTTTTCTAGTTTTACTCTCCCTGTGGAGCTGAGGTAGGTTCAGCAGGATCCCTGGGAAGCGCCGGAGTGTCGCTAACAGGAAAGATAAACCAGAGCACTTTGTCACTCTCTGGGTTTAATACCAAACAGAAAACAAAGCTCTAAGTAGTGCAATATGTCTGACAGAAGGATGTAAACATAAAGTGCTGAAGAGACAGCTGGGAGCTGCTGGGTTGGGTTCAGAGGGCCGATGCTGTGCTGGGTGTCCCTATGCAAGGAGCTGGAAGAAGCCTCACCTMGACTGGCACTGGTCCTCACAGGGGACCTTAACCATCCCAAAAACTGCTGGAGGRACAGAAGAGCAGGACAAAAGTAATTCAGGAGGCTCATGGAGTACATTGGTGCCAGCTTCCAGACCCAGGTGGTTGAGGAGCTGGTGGGTGGGCATGATCTGCCTGGGCCTGACCCTTTAAACAAAGAAGAACTAGTTAGGGCTGTGAAAGTCAAGGGAAGCCTTGGCTGCAGTGACCATGAGATGGTGGAGTTCAGRATCCTGAGGAGAGGAGAAAAATGGTGGTTTCACTGCCCTGGGCTTCAGGAGAGCAGTTTTTGACACAGTTCCCCATAACATCTGCAGTGACAAACTGGACTACAGAACTGGGCTGTGAGGTGGACTGGGATGTAGGGTCTGAYAGTCTCCAGTTCACACAACAAAGCTTCAGAAAGCCTGCTGGCCTGTCTTTCCCATGTGTATTCTTGGGTACTGCTCACTGTCCAAGAAGAAATTTGGAGAAAGTTTTCTGTATTAACTAATTCACCCCTGCCCACTGCTGAGTCGCTCCCAGAAATTCTTCAGAGTTGCATGGGGAACTATAACTTCACACAACATGATTTTATGTGGAAAAGGAAAATGAAGGAAACAGCTGTTAGTGAAATCTCTTGGTCCACAGACCAGCTTGCACTGAGATCCACTGGGTGTAGTTATTTAAAATGACATAGAACAATATAGGAAGCACAACACAGAAATGGAATCAGAGGCTGCACCTTAAGTTCCACTTAGCAGGGGCAGCAGTGATGCCTTCAGGCCCCTGCTCTGCTCACAGGAGCTGCAGGCTGGTTTTGGCTTCTGCCTCTTGCATGATACAAAGGTTAACATGCTGCTTTTGTCTTCTGAGGGATGACATCTTTGTGTTGTAGCACCAGTTCAGACATTCCCATTCCAGCTTCCACATCCCCTCTGTCTTCAAATGCTCTGCCTGGCTTCCTTTAGCTCCCATTTGTTTTCTGGTGCTGCCTTCTTTCTTGGTAATGAATATTTTTATGCTCTTCTATTTGTTGTGAGGATGTCTGGATGAGGCCCTTGCCATTCCATTCTTACACTGCCATACCAGCAAACCATCCATCATTCCCTGTTTCCAGGTCTTGTCTCTGCTCCACAGGCAYTGTTGAATTGAGATGGCTTTCTGGGAAAACCAGGCTGCCAAATGAATAAATATGTGAGAGGGTGAGCAGTCAATCAGTTTTATGAAAAGCTCTGAGTCCAAGAAGATGGAAAAACTCCTAGTTCTTGCAGACCTCTGACTGGATCTTTCCTCCCTTTTCCATTTCATACAGGCTAATATGGAGTTGATGTCTCTTTATAAAGCATTGTGTTTCAGAAGATCTTTGGAAATTATCTCCTTTTCTGTAGAGAACTCTTTGTTAATGGCTATTTTGACCCAATAAAATTAGATCCCTGTCAGACACTCCCTGCTTTTCCAAAACCAACTCAGATATCATCTATTTCATATCTATGATATCTAGAAAAGCGGTAATTTGTGTTTTAGGCTAATTGTTTTTTCTCTGTCTCCATCTGTATGAGAATGAGTTACCCCAACTCCTGCCCTCCCCCACTGCTCAGCCCCAGAAGGTGACCAAGGAGCAGGAACACAAGCAGAACCATGAGGGATTGAATCCCTGTCCCAGGGGAGGGGCTCATTCCCCATATTCCCTGCTTTAGGAAGCCACCCTGCTCTTGTCACTCCCTGCCTGTATCCCTTCAGGAATTGCTTGAGCTGCATTTATTTGCATTCACCCTTCACATCCTTCACTCCTGATCCTCCCCCCAGCCTTCCCAGCCTTGCCCTTCACAGCTGCTGAGTGCACTTTCTGGCAGATTYTTTCCCCATTTTTGACAAGAGACTTTCTCACATCCCATTCTAAGCCCCAGCTTATTGCTGTCATTCCTTCCTTTCCCATTAACCACTACAAATGGATCTCCTTGACTCCATGGGATTTATAAACACCTTCAGTGAGAAGGTGCCATTCAATCTGATCTCCTCCTTGTTCTGGGAGCTTACCTGGCCCTCCTTGCTAATACTTTGTGCTCACAAGCTCAGTTTTGGTTGTAGAAAGCCCCTGGTCTTCATAAGAAGAGGTCAGGATAGGAGTAATCCTCCTGTTCCCTGCCTAATTTCAATTTCTGCTCCAGCTTCCAGCCCTTACTTTTAGTAACAATTTTCCCCACTAAAGAGTTCTTTATTGCTCGAGAGTTTCTTTCCATAGAGATACTCACTAATCAAGTAATTTTTATAATCTTTCTGATAACCTAAACAGATTAGGCTTTTAAAGTCTGTTACTGAAAATGAACCAACCTTCAAGGGTTTTTTCCCTTCTTTTCTGCCTCCTACTGTCCTGCATTCCGTTCTGACATCAGACCAGCATTGTGGTTATAGGTTTAATGTTACTAATAGCAAATACAAAAGTAAATTATTTATTTCTGCTTATGGCCTGTTTATGCATTTCACAATTTTTTTAATGCAGTGTGGTATTAGAAGGAAAAGTTACCTATTTGATAAAAAATCAATTGGTTTGGATWGAATGGGACCTTAAAGATCATCTCATTCCACCCCTCTGCCATGGGCAGGGACACCTTCCCCTATCCCAGGTTGCTCCAAGCCCCATCCAACCTGGCCTTGAACACTTCCAGGGATGGGGCCATATACACCATCCTCTAATGTAAAGGATTGCTATACCTAATACTTAAAAAAACCTCTATCAATTCTTCTCTTCTAGGGAGGCAGATTAGGAAAGCTCCATAACTTTTGGTGAATTTMATCCCCTGATCTGCTGTTGCTGAAATATTTTATTTTGCATAATTAAAATACATTCTTRTCCATATAAAGTATCAAGGGTTCACTTCAACGTGGAGAGATCAGCTCTTCAAACACTGCCTCACGTGGAGAGGATCAATTATGAACTTCTTGTTAGAAARAATTAAAAGCAAACCTTGTCCCTTCTTGGCTGTGTCACACACGGGCACAAAGTCAYCTCCTGAATGAGGGGCCTGCTCCATGTGCTTGGTCTCCTAAGGCAACAGCATAGCATAAAAGGGTTTCAGTGGTGGAGTGCTTTTTAACAGGATGCTGGTGATAATTTGAAAAACCCAACCTGCAAAATATTTCATAAAAAGAATCTTAGAGTGAAAATCAAGTTATTTCRGTTCTGTATTCTATTATTACAACAAAAAAAAAATTTCTAATTAAAATGGGAACACAGGAAGTAATGGGCAACACCTTGGCACTGGTCTKTTAAAAGTGTTGAGAGTGTAGTGCTGAAGGCTCTCCCAAGGAATTCCAAAAGGAGATCAGGCAAAAGGCTTGGAGAGAAGCAGTTTTTTGCAGTCTTGAAGAGGGGATATCTTCACTTGGGTCAGTCAGTGCTTCCTGGACACCTCCAGGATTTATGTTATACAGACTTTTGATTCCAGCACATRTGAGTAGAACAGGGACATTTCCATATAATAATCCACGTTCTGTGCTGTGTTTGCCTCTTATGATACTGATACGAATAGGGCTAGGTCCCTTTAATGAGAACTGTCCAAAACCTGGAATAATCTCATGTAGAAACTTGGAACAATCCCTGCAATACACTGAAAAACATGTCTAGAGCCTGACCACAGCTCTCAGCCAGAGTGAAGAGAGAAGATGAGTCTTTCACACACTTGTGGCTGGTATCTGGGGAAGGTAAAGGTTCGCCAGTGCTAGCAGGGATGACAAAATGGAAGCTTGACTTTTAGACTTGTGTGTGAAACCACAAAGTTCAGTATTTCAACAGCCCATCTCAGATTTGCACAACTTTTTAAAGCATCATTTAATCATGAGCTATAGCAGCAGTGTCCTACAAACCGGCCCTGCCTTTTGTATTTGTTTTTTTGATTAACCTGACTTCTCATAAAGTAATTTTTGGTAATCTAGATGGATGCTGGGTCTCAATATCAACACTGCCCCAAGTAGTGACTTTGGGATTTTGAGAAGGTGACTTTTTTTCTTGGCACACCAAAACAGCACTTAACTTTTCTTGTATTAAATTGAATTGTTGGAATAACCAATTAGTCTGTTGATCCAAAATCATAAGCCAATTTTGGAGTGAGAATAGACTTGGGTGTTACTTCACAGAAAAAGAACAGATGCTGTTAGAAATCCAGAGATAAYTATAARCTATTTCCTACATAGGACCTCACTRGGACTGATTTAAACTTTTCTAGGTGCAACTAAATGCATATCAGAGTAGAAACAGAGACTCAGACATGTTCTCCCATTTTCCTCTTATCTTCCTAACTTCTAGTTTACCAGGAGGAGAGGAAAAGTAGATTACTTGTTCTATAAATTCTCTGTTGAAATTTCTATGAATTAGGGCTATAAGTGAATAATGACTCTTCCTCCAGCTTTCTCCTCTCCTGTCTCATACATATATATTCAGACTCAGAAATAGCATATTCTTCATGCAAAGGTTCCTCTCTTTTCAAATAAAACCAATACATTTTTTTAACATGTCATWCGCCGTGGATAACTTGATTACCTCATGCTCCTAAATTCAGCTGTTAATTATTTATTTGGAAGTGTTGGGTGGGCTGCCGTAATTAGCCTTGACATATTAAATAAATAGTTTTTTATGGTAATTGGGGGTTGATGCCATGCTGCTTAGAATAAGCTCCAGTATTTCTTTCCTGTCTTGCAGCTAACTGCAGTTTTTAATTTCATGAAACACTTTAGGAGACCATAAGAAAAAATAATCACATTACAAGTGAGAAGTGTTGAGTAAATTTCTTTTACAAAGAACACACCAGTTATAAATTTAGCCTTTAATTGATGGCATTATGAAGGGCTGAGATGGAAAACAAACAGTGGGAAACCCAATAATCTGTGATGTCAGGAGTCTGCATGGTCTGCTTGCCAGGCTGTGCACAGGCTCTTGAAGAGGGAGAAGCTTCCAGTGGCAAGACAAAATAACCTTCCAATACTCTGTGCCTGTGGTGGAAAGGTGTCCAGCTGAGGAAAAAAGAAGTAGGCAATGCCCTTTTAGTTCTAATTTCCTTTTATCATCTTGGCCGAAGGTTTTTCCTGTGCTGCTGCTTCCAGAGCAGCAGGGCAGGACATTGGTTCTCCAGGTTTTCTTCCTGCCAGGCTGCACTCTTTCCATGGACAAGCTGACCTCTCTGTTTTGTCCTGTCTGTTGTTTGCATCCCACTCTAGGAAGACAACTGGGGCTTCTCAAGTCCCAGTGGAGTGGATGGAGGAAAAGCCYCAGATGTGGCTGCTCTGGGCTGTGCAGGGAAAAAGATCTGGCTCTGCAACAWCTTCTGACTGAGTGGAAGATGTCCAAGCTGAAAGATTCCCTCACACCTCCCTCTGAGTGTCCTGGCAGAGCAAGGCAGTGGCAGGATTTGGGTTTATATAGCAAATCTACCCATCTAGGAGCTCATCTGGAATTCCTTGTGCTGTGCCTCTCCTTCCATTACTGTGCAGGGACTCTCTACCCTGAAGGAGGCACAAGGAGGATAAAAAGGGCACTTTGAGAGCTCTACTGTACCTCAGGYTTTTGTACCTTCAGTAGAGTAAGAAATTATTGATATATTTTTGTTGACATGATTCTCAGGGAGCTTCAGCCCTCCTGTTCTTCCCATTTTCCCKGGGTTATGTCAGCTTCAGAGGCTGCTTCCTTTAAGTTTAGGTATGAATCTGTAACATGGTAATTGTCCCTCATGGTGGGCCCTTTCAGTAGCATATTTGGGTCCAGATAATCCAGACCATRATCCATATGGTTCTGGATTACCATTTTGAAGAACAGTTTTGTGTTTGGAATTTYTCCAAGCTCTCCATCTCTAGGGGGCTTCTGGTTGTTCTTTGTGGACATTACTTGGGCAATTGGCCTCAAGCATGTGAAAAATACTGAGATCAGGTTAAAAGTCCCAGACCAATCCTTTTTGTACTGGAAGTCTGTAAACTGTAGAGTTTATGGTATTTCTGCTCTTTTCTGCCTGTAGGAAGATGCCTTTCAAAGGCAGCCTTGAGGGAAATGCTGCTCTCTGCTCCCCAGTGCTGGARGTTTGATGGGTGCACATTTCCAAATGATGGACTTCGTGCAAGGAGATCTGTGTCTCTGCACGCTCAGAGACCTGCTCATTTCCATCTCTCAGTAGCTGACATTAAAGAAGCATTTTTAGCCCTATCTTCCTCTCTTTACTAATCAGAATTCTGTTTAATTTTGTAAAATATGTAGTAATTTCTCTGTACAGCTAAAGCCTCTGACCTTGCTGTCTTTAAATCCAGTATAACTGTATTCTGAGAGGCTCAGAGACAGACTTTTTTCCTGATACCTCTACAATTCCTCTGCAATGCTGTCTGTTAAACCTCTTGTCTTCATCAAGACTTCAAGAAACAGTAGCCACAAGCATATTTTATAAAGAGCAGCTAGATTTTGATTTTGGGCTGGTGTTTTGTGGATGGGTGAGGGGAACTGCATGATGGAATATCTAATATAATATAACAGAGAGGAACTATATAAATTCTTACTGAAGGACAAATTAACTTCTGGATTTCCAGAAGGCTTAGAGTTTTCCTTTCTTTTTTCTTTTTTCATTGTCCTGAAGAGGTAAGATATCTTGAAGAAGAAGATATGGAAATGGGAAATGGGAGTGATGGGGGGGAACTATAATAGACTTTTCTCCTTTTTCTACCTTGCAGGGATAGTGTCTGATCTGGAAGGATTCTTCCTCCTATAAATCCCTGCTGCACCAGTAATTTGTGACAGCATTTCTBTTGCTTAGTCAGTGGAGGGAATAAGAAAAATCTGCTTTTTTTTTTTTTCTCTTCAGAACTTCCCAGTCAATTATTGTGACTTACATTGAGTTGTTTTGCATTCTCTGCTCCCTTCACACACTAAACTGCCCTTTTCAAGGGGATGAACTTCTTTTGAGAGGAACTTGTGAACTGACTGACAGGCTGTTGTCTAACACTGAAGGAGATAAGGCTTTTTAGCCTTTATCTTTCCTTTAGGCATCTGTATAAATTCAGACAGTGGTGTTTGATGTCATGATTGGTTGAATTTTAATAGAASTTTGAATTGAATTTTAATAAGACTTCTCTGGTGACAAATAAAGACAATTACATAGTTCAGGAAGCTGAATTCATCTCAGGGGAGGAASTAACTTCTACCCAGTGCTCTGGGAATTTGTTCCCTTCCTAAATAAATCAGTTATGTGGTTACTTGTTTCTCTCTTGGGATACTCTTCTATATCTATCTGAACTTTGTTAAAACAAATGGTGGAAAAGTGTCTACTCAACAAATATTACTTGTGTGTAGTCCTATGCTAGCAGTAATTATGGGCTATAGTGCAATGATAATATAGTGAATGTCTCACAGAACATATTTTAGGTTTTGGATTTTGGTTTGGTTTTTTTGGTGTTGCTGTTRTTGCACAGCTCCCAGCCTTATTGCAGTAGACATGGCATGCAGAGAAGATACACTGAATTTATCATCTAAACACCAAAAAAGAGACTCCAGCTGTTGACAGTAAAGAGAGCAGGGAGATGACAAAGATGAGCATAATCTTCTTTTTTCTGAGTACACAGGGCCTGGCACAGGCACTTGGGTGAGACATCCCTGGAACTGCTGCTGAGAGCAGGGACAGCTGTCACAGCACMGGTTTGCAAGACTCTTTAGTTTGAATGCAAGGAGGAGCTGGAATATGAATGAATTTCATGAAAAGATGACACAGTCTGTCTCCAGTGTCTCACATCTATTATCTTTCTATCACTTTTCTGTAAACACTTGAGGATGGATTTTCCAGTGGGCAAATTAAAGCCCTGCTGTGACATCTCGTGCTCCTGAGAAACTCCTGTCTCCCTGTGTGATGATTTGGTGCTGTCACTGAGGGGATAATTTTGGATTGTGTRGACTTTATGGCATAAACACAGGCTTCTTTGATGTTGGTCTGATTTTGCTAGAATGTGACTGTACTGGCTGGCTTTAAGAGCATGTCTGAGAGGAAAGTAATCAAAACCTGATAGCAGCAAAAATTAATGAAGTCAGAAGAAAATGCTGTGCCTGTGACTACCCGAAGGGAAAGACACAAACTGAAATGCRGCATGTTAATGAGGACTGCAGCAATCTCCCTTTTTCATTTCTGAGCTGGGCTCTGCAAACTTTTGTGCATTCTGGCATTCTGGACATAATTCCAGTAATTTAAATGAGGTTTGGGGTATCCCCAGGTAGAAAGATTATAAATATATATATCTAGATATATATGTATAGATATATATTTTTTTTAAATAGTGGGTACCACTTTGGGGTAAGGATGGCAATTTTTTTACTGTAAATGATGGGAGCTTATTTTGCATGTACAGCTAGATCCTCCAGCATTTCCTTTGATCAACCAAATGGTAATCTGTAAGTCACAAATGATATAAACAAGTGAGAATTTTTCTTTCTTCAGGTCTGCCATAATATTAGGTCTCCTTTTTCTGATAGAGGATTGGTCCTTTGGGGAGAGGAGAGGTCATTAGTTTATTGGTGAGGGTTTCTAAACTTTCTGGTTTCACTTTTCTGGCCTCTTGTCTTGGTGAGGTGCATTTGTGTGGCAGTCAGTGTTTGATGGGAAGGATTGCCAAAGTAAAGCTGACACCTATCAATGGGGTAGGGTCTGCTTGTGCTTCCACCATCTGCACAATGAATAGAAATGACAAGAAACTGCACCCAAAAAAAATCCCTTTGATTGCTCAATAGCATAAGCAATTTTTTCAGAATGGCTTTACACATACTGAAATACATCTTGTGTGATGAAAGGCTGATTTGCTGTAGGAACACATTGTTTTCCAGAGACTCAGTCTCATGGATCACTTTTATGGCTTTCCATCTCTGTCCTCCCTCCACAGTCTAAACAATGAGTGTTCTAGCCACAGGCAGTTTGTGCTGCTTCCTCAGGGCCCCCATTCTGGGCATTGYTTTTTACAGGGTTTTATGCTGCACTAAAAGTGAAGATTAAATAAACTGTCCAGATGGGACTTTAAAGATATGGAGTGTGGAGATGTTCCATCTACACGCGCTGTGAGTGCTTTCTGGTGGTCCTGCAGCACTGTAAGGGAACAGCACTTTTTGTGATTCCTTCAGCAGAATCACAGAATGGTTTGGCTTGGAAGGGACATAAAACCTCATCTCATTCCAATCCCCTGCCAGGGGCAGGGACACCTTCCACTAGACAAGGTTGGTCAAAGCCCCATCCAACCTGGCCTGGAACAGCTGCTGAGGTGCTGCTGGAGGGGTGTGTGTGGAAGTTTTTATGATACTTCACACAGGACTGCATGGAGACATCTCAACAATTTCATACTGCAGTTGTTTGACAGTGATTTTAATTTGGTTATTTAAAGGTCCAAGTCATTGTATTGTCACTGCAAAACCTCCAAATGCCCAACTCTGCTCTGACAATCTCGTGCACATCTAAGCTTTAAATGGAGTCCTCAAATATTGCCCTCAAAAATGCTTTCCAACAAATAAAAATTCAAAATATCATGATTGTTACAGAGTTGTATTCTATATTTCTCAGTAGTCAGGTGGCAAAAAGCAAGGGAGCCATGGTGCACTCCAAGARGACCCTGGTTTGGGTTTTGGGGAGCCAGGATTCTGGAGCTGAGCACCTGTGTCCATCAGCCATGATATAATTCAAGATGTAAATACAAACTCTTGGCCCATAGATAAGATAATTCACTTTTTGGGTGCAGGATGACCTTCCCATCAAAATGTAATACAGCAGTAAAATCTAGTAAAAGAACACGTCTGTCCCAGGGAGCAAACCCGAGCTTTATGTTTTGCTAGAAACCTAAATTCTCCAACTCTTCAAAAACATCTAATTTACATTATATAATTTCTTAGTCCAGGAAAATGTCTCTTTATACCAGTAGTATATTCTCCTAAGTGCTAAAAGTTTTGCTTTTACTTCCCAGCACATCAGTACAAGAATAATAGCAAAAAATGTCGAYTTAATTAATTGTGTGTCAGAGCATATGTTTAAAACCCTAAAATAAATCTGTAGTCTAAGCTCAGACTATTGAAAGTTGTAATTTATACTATTGAAAGTATAAAATCACGTAGGTGGGGAGAGCTGTAATTTGAAAGCAGAAGATATTTTTCATTTCAAAAGGATATATAGATTCAGTGACAATTCTAGCATAAAGATGTTAAAATATATAGAATGGGTATTTTGCTCAAGAAAACAAYGAATCTCATGGATTTTAATGTCTTCTGATGAACTATCCTCAGTATTTATAAATACTTGAGCAKTAACTCATAAATAGCATAATATTGATTGAATAACTTAGTAAATGACTTTTTCAGTGATTATCACTGCATCTCTGTTCAATTACTTGATGACATGTCCAGGGGAGTTCCTGTGAGCTGCATTCTTCTACCTCTTATTCCAGTGCTGATTTAGAGGAGAGTGAAATAATTTACAAGTTTATTTTACAGTCTGGTCTAAGGTTGAGAGCTAAAGCTTAAATTTATAATGTCCAAGTGAATGAAGGCATTAGGTGGAATATAAAGCTTTACTTGATAGACATATCTAAAAAAGGGAAATGAAGCATTGTTTTAAGCCCAAAAGCTTTCCARTAAGATCTGGGGAGTCAAGGCTGATCACTGGATGATCACCGGGTGTGGAGGATCATGAGCAACAGGAGAATTTGATTTTTTCAACAGTATTSCTTCACCTCAGGCACCTCCTGGGCACTTTCCAGAGAAACACAGGTTTGGATCAGCAAATTGGCTGGGAATTGCCTGGGGCACTGCACTGGGTTTGGGCTGAGCTGTGCCTTGGATTAGAGGGGACACATTGCCAGAAATGTCATGCTGGAAGGGAACTGCAGAGGTCTGGCCTTCATAACTCTGGTTGGCTTCATGGGCTTGGTGCCCCCAGACTATGAGGTGGAGAAATTGGAGAAATTTACTGTCCTGCTGTTTCTAAGTATCCATTCTATGAGTGCAGAGGGTGGTAAATTCTCCCTCTTTGCTTTTCTGCTTCTCTTCCCTGGCTGTCCCAATGATTTGTGGGAATGAATTATTTTTAAAGTTATCATTTAAAAAAAAAGGAATTTTTAAATTGACAGCCTTCCTGCCAAGCACACTTGGGCGGAAGGGACTGCACAAGACATTTGCTGCTGCTGAGAATATAAAAAAGGATGAAAGTAGAGAGGTAGAAATCTCTTCTGTTGTAGACCTTGGGTTTTGCATTGTTGTTTCTCCCACCATTTTATTTTTTAAATAAACTTTCTGACTCGAGCAGTGTTCTAATGTCAAAGCCTGATTTCTGTCCCCTTAAAATAGTAACCAGTGTTCTGCTTGCCTGTTAATCTTAGCCAGGGCTTTCTTCCAAAGAAAAGATACATATGAAATGCAGTCTATCTGAATACAGGTAATTTGGTGTCTGTTGCAGAAAATGTAGCACAAAATTTTTAGACAAAAGAGACTTTCAAGTTTTCTGTGTCCCACAGAAGGGGAGGAACTGAGGGAACCATTGTTAGGTGACAAAAGCTTAACCAAATTCTCACTGCAGGAAAAATGAGGGTAAGAAAGAAAATATCTTCTATAAGTTTCTGAAAAAGCTGTTTTTCTGTTCATTATAGGTGAATGGGATTGGTGTGTTATTTCATAGTGTTCTGAAAGAAGTTCCCAGCTGAATATCTCATTTAATGCTTGATCAGGGCAATGCTTTTCCTCCTTCATTCTGGAATCCCTAATAAAATGTCAGGCTGTGTTCAAACACTTTAGGGGATTGGCCACTATTGGTTTATTTTAAAATCGTGGGTTTATCTGCATTAATAATGATATTCTCATTGACAGTATGTACAGCAGTCAATAAAACCCTYACTTGTTTCGTTTCCTTTTACTGTATAGGAACAGCTTTCCCTACACAYTGATAAAAAGCACTCTATAAATATCTCTGGCCTTTGGAAATAAGAGACCCTTTTTTGCACTTTATATATCCTCAAAGTATTTACTGAGGCAGAAGTGCCTCCATTTCAGAGTGTTTTGCTCGTTGCACGTTTCCCTCCCCGTTTAACAAGATATTAAAAAGATATCCTTCAGGGCAGGCAGTGAAATGTAACAGCAGAAAGGTCACCCAAAGAGCATGAAGATGGCCTTTGAAGAGCTATTTCTGCAGGAAATAGGGAAGAGAAAAAATTGCTCTCTAAAGTTTCATTTCAGCAATAACAGGTTTTCTTCTCTTCCCCACTTTCCCCCTTTTGAATCCAGAATTTCCAGTTTTCCCCCTGCATGATTGGCAACTWCCCTGTTTTAAATTTTTAGGATACTTTTCTTAATATTCTGGATATTTTGTAGGGGGCCCAGAGTGCTACAGATTAAAGTTGTACTTAGTGCATCTAGTTTTGCGTTGTGTTTCAAAGGCCTGCTTTAGGTTGTGGAAAAATTAATAGGCCTCTGTTTTCTTAAAATGCTGTTATTTTTTATAGCTTTGATATAAACTTTCTTCCCTGATCATATTAGTAAGAGGATGAGTCTGTCTAACTCTGAAATAAAGGAGTGCTGACAAAGTGTGTGTGTGTAACTGGGGTCAGCTGGAGTTGTAAGATGGATGGTGGCTGGTTTGTCTTCAAAGATCCTTTCTCCTGAGTAATGAATATTTGTTCCATGGTGCTGTTAATCCTTCAGTTTAAATGGAAGTTATCACACTTCTTTGTGTATGAGTACAGGAAAGAAAATAGTGCACAGGAGAAGGAACTACAGCATGCTCTTACCCCTTTTTAATTGCTTCAGTTCACCCAAGCAATTTAGAGACATTATTGGTGCTACAGCATCATTTGTTGAGAGCTGCATGTCTGGTTCTAGTCTCAGAGTTTTAAAGTAATTGAAAATGTTCATGTTATCTTTCTTCCTAAATTTCTAGTTCACTTAGATATTGCTGTTAGGGCAATGAGTTATCAGAAATGTTTTTCCACAGATAAAAAAAACCAAAGAGTTTCCTTTGTTTGAATTTAGGTTAGATATTAGAAAAAAAGGTTATTGKTTTTCACCCAGAGGGTRRTTGGGCACTGRAGCAGGCTGCCYAGGGAAGRGGTCACAGCCCCAAGCCTGACAGAGCCCAAGAGGGTTTGGACCACGCTCTCAGGCACAGGGTGGGAATGTTGGGGTGCCCTGTGCAGAGTCACTTCAAATTCAGAATATTCGGGGAYTCTCTGAAGTTTCGCACCCCTGGATAGCTTAATAAATGACAAAGTATGAGGAAAAGAGAGGAATGGAATACCCCAACTAATTAATCTCTTAACAAAATAAATCAATAACAGAACCAAAGCTGTTTTGATGTTCCAAACAGATTAGTCAATAGAGCAATGACATTTCTCTGACTCACGAGTTAAAATTAGTAAAGGAGCTCTGATAGATTAACCAGAAAATTTCCATTTCATTTTTATGCTTTCCTTTTTCTTTCAATTTTCTGTTACCTATATAGAAATACCTTTCCTTGGGGTGCTCTGCTATTACAAAGAAGCTGTGTTTGTTTCCTTCCTACTGTTTCCAGACTGGCACTTTAGAAGTTACTTACTGGAGATCCCATGTGGAAGGGCTGTGTGTATTGTGCTTTATAGAACATTCYAGTTGCTAAATTTGGATCAAAGCCTATAGATTTTTAAGTATGCCTCTTTGCTAAGGACATATCTTCCATAAAAAAGAAACGTGATCTATGATCCCAGCATGAAAGGTTTTGCAAAGAAATGGCCAACTCTTAGTTTGGCTGCTGCTTCCTTAATTTCAAATTTTGGGGATAGATGCTGCAAGGCATTAAAACTGTAGGTGTTTTGTTTTGCTTTGTTGAGTTTTTTATTTTATTTATTTATTTTTAAAAATTTCCCTCTAAGAGTTTGTATTTCATACATCATCTTAATGCCCTGGAAACTTCTTAAAAGCCCAGAACAACATAAGTGTTGTTATACCAGTATATAAGTGACTTATAATAAACAAAGAAAAAGTAAAGAAGTGACTTTATTATGAAAAAGAAAAAAGTAATTTTACTTTTGGTACCCAATTACTGTTTCAATCAGTAGTCACAGGAGAAGGGGCACAGATACTCAAATAGCTGCTTTTCCTTTTTTRCTGTCCTGATCACCAGAGCTCTATAAGGGACTATTTCTACAATGATTTTACATTCCTCCTGAATATTTTAATGGAATTAATATAACTCCCTATAGTCTAAATTCAGGAATTTTAAAAAATAATTTTGCTAGGTGTAAATTCTCCTTTAAACCCTTGTTGAGGTCATTAAGGCACAAGTGTTACTGAGGCAAAATACTAAGAGTACAAGAACATTTTTTCTTTTTATGCTCTATTGCTCTTAGAGTAAATCTGTCTCTTTTGTCACAAGGTTGTTGACTTAGCAAAACGTGCAGATGCTTAATTACTTACAACTAAAAGTACAAGATAGGAAGTTTTCAGCACAGTTAGAGCTGTTGCTCYCCAGCCCATCCTGTAGTGAAATTATTCTCTGGACTAACCAGATAAAACCACTGTGCAGGTTTGTGTCTTTGTGCTGTTCTTCAGGAAGCCTGTTGATAACTGTGAGCTCTGGAATCTGACACCATGACCTAGAAAACACCCTGTTCTTTGATCTYTAATTTTTAACTTGAAAAGCAGGAGTGATTTTCTGCCACTGTTTGGCTGCTGGAGCTGTGCTGCTGCACGATGAGCTCCCCGCGTGCAGCAGGGTGCATGGCAGGGGTGCTGGTTTTCAAAATGATCTAAGCATGACACAGTGAAATAGAGACACAGCTGCTCTTGTGAAGAACATAATAATTGTGCTTGCTATTGCCCTCTGGATTTTATTTCTTCATTCCCTCAGAGGGAAAACTGGGAACTGAATCACAGCAGATCGATTSATTTTGGTCAGACTGAGATCCCCTGGTGGCCTGGAAGCTGAAGGTGCTCATTCTCTTAACACCAGAAGAAGCAGGGAGGTCACCTCATCTCTAATGAGCAGTAGGCTTTGGCTTTCTTTCTCCCTYTCAGTTTCTGGAGTCCTTAAAGGTGTGGATAAGTTGTGCCAAGTCTAAGTTGTACCCTTACTTCTCTCTTCCTAAAAATCAGTGGTGGAATCCTGACTCCCTTGCCTGCCTTTTCCTGCAGCAGCCATCATAAAAAATARAAGTTCAGGAATGGAGATCTAGGTATTGAGCATCGTATAAAACTTTTGTTTGGAAGGTGTGGTGGTGTTCACAGGGGTCCCRGGAAGAGGGAAGAGACGAGGATCTGACTCCATGTTTCAGAAGGCTTGATTTATTATTTTATGATATATATAGTATATTATTTTAAAACTATACTAAAAGAATAGAAGAAAGGATTTCATCAGAAGGCTTGAAAGGAAAGCAGAGAATGGAATGATAACAAAAGCTTGTGACTGACCAGACAGTCTGAGACAGCTCACTGTGACTGGCCATTAATTAGAAACAAGCATGTGAGACCAATCACAGATCCACCTGTTGCATTCCACAGCAGCAGACAATCATTGTTTGCATTTTGTTCCTGAGGCCTCTCAGCTTCTCAGGAGAAAAATCCTAAGGAAAGGATTTTTCATAAAACAGGGCTGTGACAGGAAGGGCCTTCTGGAAGCCAACTGCTCAAAGGAGCTCTAACCTCCAAGGCCGGGTCATATTGCTTGGATAGCACCAGCGAGTCTCCATGGATAGGCATGTTTTTTTTCCATATCTCTGATCAACATTTCCTTCATTAAAAATTTTAACCATTTCCCCTTTCCTTCTCTGCACCTCTGAGAAAATCTTACCCAGTGTTCTGTGTAAGCTCCCCTTGTTGTCAGGACATTGCTGGTCAGCAGCCCCTGAGCCTCCTCTCCCAGTTTGGTTGAGTTTTTACACATCCATTGTGTGCTCCAGCCCCTGGCCATGTGAATTCATTCCACTTTGTCAACATCTCTCTTGTGCTRGGAGCATTCCAAAACTGGACATTGTATCCTAGGTGAAGCAGCTGAGAGAGAACTTGCAGACTCAGGGCAGCAATCCAATGTGCATTTAGCTGCCTGGACACCTCTCCTGAGATTGTTCCTTCCCAAACGCAGGACTGGCCTTGTGCAGCTTCTGGAAGCCCATCCTGGATGTTCCTATGAACAGTAAAATCCTCCAGCACCTTGACAGCTCTTCCTCCCCAGTTTGGGGCTATCTGCAAACTTGCTGAGAGCTCATTGCATCTGATCAGCCAGGTGTAGATGGGAAATGGTGTCAGCTGTGGTACTGAGCCCTGRGAAACATCCCTTGGATCCCTGTAAAAGTTCATGCTCAGAAGCATCACTCTGGTTAGGCTCAGTTTCTTTCTATGCAAGGAAAAAGAAAATTATAAAGGAAACAGAGGCTCTGCTTTACTTGTAATGAGAAAGTCCAATTCTTAATGTTAGATGGGGGCTTTTTGAATGAGAATTTTCTTTGCTGAGTATTATGACAATGTAGTACAGTGGAATTRTTGCATAAAAAAGCAGAAAAGTATAATCTTGTAATTTTTTGTATGCAGTGTGATAGTCAATTTTGTTCTAATTGGTTTACTATTACTTCTCATCTATTTCAGTTCAGCTGCAAAAAGTCAAAAGTACTGCTGCRGTTATTCTTGACAAAATGCCCTTTCTAAAACCAGCTTAAAGCTTCACAGAACCACTGGCATGGAACTGCCAGGACTGGTCCTGGTCTCCATTCTATTGATGTGTCCTTATGCCTGTAGAAGATGAACACACTGAGCCTCAGATGAGTCTGATTGACAGAAGTTTGCGTGTGCTTGGCTGAAGGATTTGGGGAAAAAGGAGGAGGAGGTTTTCAGCATGTGGCTGTGRAGAGAGCTACCTCATCACAGCCTCAGTCCCCTGTGATTCTTTTCACTTAGATCAATTTAATAACCTGACAGATACAAATTTCTTTGCTGTCAGCGTGGCACAGCCAATATGAGAGTGAAGGATCCAGCAGAGCTCAGTTGTGTCTCTGGACTCCTTGGCGCAGGGATGAGGATGGAATACTGGGGGGAAAAGGTCACTGGCTGATCTTTCTGTGCACCAGGCTGGGCTTGCAGCCTGAACAACATGAAATATCTTGTTTTGATTTGTAAACTGAGCAAGCAGAGAATGGGGAGTAGCTCTGAGACCACGTAATGCCATGGCTGTGCGTGGCTTTCATACACAAAGTCAGTGCTTCTCCCTTTCCTTTACAAACCTCTTCAAATTGACCAGGATTACTTTTTCTCCTTCCTAATGACTCCCTAGGCAGCTGACTTTTGCTGTGTGGTGGGGATTAGAGCTAGAGGAAATCCTCCTCCCCTTACACACCCCCAGRAGCAATACTTTCCTCTCCTGGGGAAGCACATGTGTGCCAGGTCTGTCCACAGACCCAGCCAGGAGCAGCTCCATTGAGGGCTGACTTGGCCACCTGGGTTTCTGTGGATGCTGCTGAGTGCTCACAGTCCAGCCTGCAAGCCCAGCATTTGGCTGTTTAATTTTTATTGTTTGAGTGCAATCACAAGTGCTGAATGACTGCTTCTGAGGAGTGCAAGGAGATGGTGTTAGCTTTAGCCTGGGCTGGTTAATCATTGATGGACAGGCAATAGTTCCTGGCCCGTCTCCTCCTTCCCTCCSCTTGCTTTCATTCCCTCTCTTCCCCACATGAAACTCAAATTAATATGCCACATTATTTCTGGACAAAACCTGATCTTAAAATATGTGAAATAAAGTTCTCAGTTTTATTTCTTCAATCACCTTGGCAGGGGGTATTTTTAGCCCAATTTCCACATGAATATTGTATCATGAAAGGGCTGATTAAAATGAGGTAACATGACAGGGTTGGCTCGTGGTGAATGGATATGTTATTTATCCTGTTGAAAGGACATTACTGTAACCTTGCCTGCAATCCTACAGAGTGGTTCCCAGTAAGTTATGTGTCATCTAACCTTTCCTGAAATTTATTCCTAACAATAGACATGTAGATTATCAATGCAGCAGAAATCTTGTATATTCTTTTCAGATGGGGGGTGGTTGCAAGTAAGCAACCTTTCAAACAAAAACCGAAGGTGTCCATTGATAAAACTGGAGAGATACATAATTTAGAATTTTGTTTTAATTCTGGATTTCAGCTGAGGAGTAAAAGAAAAGCATTGAAAGAATTTAGAAGTCAAAAAAAAAAAAAAGGTAAGCTTTTTGTTCTCTTTTCAAAGGGTTTTGCCTTCACTTTGACTAAGGTGTTTAATTTCCAAAGCAGATGCCTGCTATAGTGTAAGCTATTATTTCAGGAAAAAATGACAGTCTTATTTTTTGTATTGAAGATTTACAATTAACCCCTGAAAAAGTTTCCTGAGTTAACAGTAACAATAACTTTACTGAAATATTTTTCAGCAGTAGACCTTGAAGCAGTAAACAGAAAACCCCCAAGGGCATCCTTCACACTTGACAGGTGGTAAAAACAAAGCTTACAGTGAGCCACCAGTTTGCCCAGCACGCCAGTGGCATGGCTCTGCCCCAAATGCAGGGGTTCAGAACTCTGCTGGGCCACTGGGTGCTCCAAGTGCCATGGGCATCATGTACTGAGGCACAGGGAGCTCGGCCATTGCCCATCTCCTGTTCAAGAAACATCAAGGAAATATTGGAATTACAAACTGCGCGTGAAATCTCTTTGCCAAAACCTGGCATCAGAGCTCTTGACCAGTGTATTCTTCTCTTTTAAGGCATCCTGCTTCTATTCTCTCCCTCCTTTTCACAGATCTGGTGACCGGGTCTGAAGGAGAATTGCTGTGGTCATTCTGTTCCTAAATAT
The DNA here is from genome assembly GCA_014549065.1 of Cardinalis cardinalis. Taxonomy (NCBI): domain Eukaryota; kingdom Metazoa; phylum Chordata; class Aves; order Passeriformes; family Cardinalidae; genus Cardinalis; species Cardinalis cardinalis. The sequence continues at coordinate 3,647,087 of JACDOX010000050.1, forward strand.
CCCAGATGCTACGACTTAACTTCTTCATTTCTGCACTGGACCCACTAAATTCTGGTTGATGTGCCACGGGATTTTCAGACAAATACCGTATTTTGCTTTGAATTTTCCATGTCCTTTAAAAGTCAGCTCTCCCTATGATTCATCTTTAATTTCCCATTCTAATTCCTCTAGGTTTAGCCTCTGTCAGTGGATGTCATGCTGATTTTGCTGGAGTGGAGCACCTTTTCAATGTCAACTAAATGAAAGCAGTCTCTAATATCAGTTTCCTGAGCAGATATGGTGATCCAGGTGATGGTTCATTTTTTTTCCATTCTGCCTTTCAGTTTGTTCACCAACAGGTGAAGACTGGTTGAGAAATTGACAAAAAACATTCTCTGTAATCAGGGGTAAAGGGCTTTGAGAAAGGCCCCAAAGTAGTATTTTTTCCCTTAAAACTGTGCCTTTTTTCTCTGCTGGTTGAGAATTTGAAAAAAAGGGCCAAAGGATATTTGCAGTTCTAATGATAAACAGATACATGGACACTGTGCACTTTGGTTATCAACTGCTCTTGTGTTAATGATTGATGTAACTAAGGCTGTGCCTTGTTTCATTAGCTTGGCTGTAGGTTAGGATGGCTGTAGGCAGAGCTAGAGACCCATGGGGTTAAGGAAAGGGGATTTCTGTCTGGCAGTGCAGGCAGGAAGCTGGTTTTTAGCTTTATTTCCTAAGGAAATTGGTAGCTGCAATGCTGTCTGTATGCCTGTCCCCAGTAATTTTTCAAGTTAGTGATTGATTTCAACAGTTTTGAAACAGGACAGAAATTCAGAAAGTAATTATGGTCTACAAGTTGGCAGAGGTGAAGATCTCAGTGGGACAGAGAGGGTTTCTTGTAGCCTTGATGGGGTCACAAGAGACTGGGTGGGAGCCAGGGACAGGACATGGGACACTAATCATAAGCTTTTGAGGGAAATTGGGCATTTTTTATTCTCCTACTTGCAGGAAAACATATTCTCTGTRTGCACACGGGAGGGCATTGTGCAAGGGCAGAGCTGCTGCTTGCACTGGGACACAATTTACTGCAAATTTCTCACTTTCTGTCCTTTCACTCTCTTTTTGTGAAGGAAAAGTGTTTGTGGGAGAGGATTCATCTGACTCAAGGTCTGCAGCCAGTGAAGCCGGAGCATCCTTGGGTCATTGAGGCTGAGGCTGCTGGTCAGGCTGCTGCTTCTTTTGGCAGAAATATTTTTGCTCATTTGGTCCAACCGACAGGGAAGGGAAGTAGATRCTGAAGAGATGGTTAGGACAAGCTGTTTGTATCTGGTCTTAAATAGGAAACAGTTTCTCCATCCTTGATTTCTTTCTCACTTTATTTGAGCTATATTAAGTGAATGTTATGCTCAATCTATTTTCAGAAAGTGGTAATTACATTAAAGTTTCTTCTTCTGGTATTCTTTCAATTTGTAATGTATTCAAATGCTGCTAAGATATTGTCCAGACAAGATGACGATAGAATCTGATCATCTGTTACTGTTTACTAATGAAAGCAAAATTGGAAGATTATGTAGCAACTTTGAAAAGGGTACTTTGACAGTTTTTATTTTATTGGACTTGTTCTAGTCTATTATTTAACAAACCACCTCTTTATTGCTTAAAGAAGTGATTGCAGTATTTCACAAGGAACTCATTTGTCTTCAATTTCTATTCTCTCATGCAGTGCTCTTCTGATAGCTTTGTGCTCTGCTTCTCATGCTAAATCCTTTTAAAGCAGTTGCTGGATGAAGTGAATTAATGAAATTTGGCATTCCAGCCCCWTTCACTGCCTGGAAATACAGTGCCCAACACAACCTGGGTCGGGCACATATATTACCACTTCAGGCTGATGGTAAAACTGGCCGCTCCTGAGCCTGCAAAACCTTCATCAAATACCCTTTATTTATATGCAGAGATAGCCCTTTTAAAGACATTGAATAAAGCAAATAATAGAACATATTTTCTAGCTCTGGCAGTGGCCAAAGCTAAATATTTGTACCAGAAGACAAACGTGTATCAGCAATTGTAAATACTGTAAACAGTGCTGGAACATTGCTGGAGGTTTTTGATCAGAGACAACCATCAGTTTGCTCTCTGGTGCTATAAATTATTCTGACATTTCAAATCTAGTGAGTGAAAACTGTATTAATACACATGAAAATCAGCCCTGGTTTGAAACTCTTGGCAGGGATTTCTGCAGGTTAATTGAATTAGGGTCTGTGTGTGCTGCTTCATCCTATCAATTTTTATCTTTTAGTTTTATTGATAGATCATTTGCTTGTGTAGTCAGGAGAAAATGAGAGTCTAACCAGCTTTCTCATTCTTTTTCTGCTGTTCAATCATCAGTGCTTTTCATTTCTTGTCTATAAGGAATTTGATGAAAGTGTTTTCTACATTCCTGTAAATACAACCAGGTAACTTCCATTTAGGCTGCAAAGGTTTGTAAGGTCTAGCTTCAACCTTCCTACTGTATATCTGGGTGAAAATAAAATATTCTTGTTTTCTTTACACTGAAAGATATTTATGAGAATATATATATGTATGAATATGTATGTTTTGCAGAGATAAGAAATTTTGGGATTTTATAGTTGTGAATTGAAGGTGTAGCAAATAGAAGTCATTGGTGTAGCAAATGACTTCTGTTTGCTACACAAGCTGTCATAGGAACTTTTATAGAGGTTAGGAATGGAAGGTGGAGGGGTAACAGTGGCAGTGTATCCTGTCATTGTCTCTGCAGGGCAGCTCTTAAAAAAGGATTCTCCTCTATACATCCCCAAGTCTACACTGAATGAAAAGCAGCCCTGAACAGAAGTTGGCAGTCAGTGAACGTGGAGAAAGCCAGGTGGGGGGGTCTTTCTTCAATGCCTTCTTCGTTCTGATGGTTTCTTCACTTCCCAGTGAAGTGAGAGCAGTTTCTGCCTCCTGCTCCTCCCTGGCACCAGGAGCTGGCAGGTGCAGGAGGGTCCTGCTGCAGGGACAGAGCAGGATGGGAGTGTGRCAAGGGTGGTACAGCTGTCACAGCCTGACGTGGGTGTCCTGAGGGAGCTCAGCGGGGACAGAAACCTCGCATGGAGAGMAAGGGCAGGAGCTCACTCCGTGTCCATTTTCAGTACCAATACAGCCCATGAAAGCCACAAAATTTGTGATTCCTCTGCCTTTTGGTGCTTTAAGCAGGAGGTCTCAGGAAAGTTACCACAGAGGGACTGGCTTGTGGCAGCCAAGTGCTCATAGCAACATTGCTTTTTGAGCCTTTCATCTTGGCTCTTGCTGCCATTGGGAAGCAGAATTCACCAAGCTTTGGATTGCTCCCTGTGATAGGGGATGGGAGCTGGGATTAAGTCATAGTGAACTGGGATTAGGTTTTTGTGAGACAGGGTGGTTTTACCTACTGATGATGCATTGCTGCAATCTCAATCCTGCTCAGTGCAGGGGAGTTGCAGGTCCAGGCCCTGGTCTGTGCTCTTGGAATCAGCCCTTGACCCACAAACTTTTGGAATTTTTCACAGGTAGCGCAGAGAGGTGGTGGATGCTCCCTCCCTGGAAAAATTCAAGATCAGGTTGGATGGGACTGTGAGCAACCTGATCTAGGAGATGTCCCTGATCATTACAGGGGGGTTGGACTGGGCAACCTTTAATGGTCCCTTCTGGCCCAAACAATTCTACAATTCTTAAACTGGCTTAGAAGTCTTTGCCACCTAGGAGCCATTTTATAGTCAATGCCCTGTTTCACTTACCTGAAAGACAAGCCCATTGCAGGGGTATTTAGCAACCTGCTTGCTTTTGTTTCTGCTGTTGCTGTCTTAATGTTTATCTTAGCTGTCAGGTCTCAGGCTCTTTTGCAAGCCAAAAACAAAAGTATGTTCAGTTCTGTGCTGTGGTCTGGGGAATTCATAGCTTGGTGTGTACCACCAGACAGTATTTGTTCCTTCCCCTCAGCTCCCAGCTCCATACTCATGGCATGTCCATTCTGCACTCACAGGTTGATTAAAGTTGAATACAGAGATGAGGTTGCCCTGCCCTGGCCTGGAGGCCTGGGAGGGCAGAGTCATGCTCCAAGTTATYATCAGCTTCCCAGCCCTCCTGCTGCTCAAGGAATGCAGGGGATGTCTACAAACAGTGTGTGCAGTGTTGTGATGTTTCTACAGTGCTCAGGAGCAATCCTTGTAGAGTGGTGAAATGCACTTTCAATAAAACCCCAACCATTTACCACAGGCTTTCTTTGAGGACCTGGGTTGCCATTGCGGTAGTCGCTCTAATGGAGCTGGAAAGGTGTCATGCTGCACTTGTTTTCATATTTGTGTGGCCTCCCTTTATTACTTTACTTGTACTGGGTCCACTATTGTGTTTCCCAGTTGGAGCTAAACACTCCTGAGCCCTGGGGATTTTTTGCAATTACTGCCACTGACAGAGCAAACAGGAGTGAGGAATCTGAGCCGTTGCTATAGAGGCTGTACATGACACAATGCCTGTGAAGCACTGGGCATAATAACCATAACATGAAAAATGAGCTATTGATTCTCTGCCCACTTCCAGGGAATGAAAAATTTCCTCCCAGTCTGTAATGCACTGAGAACATCRTCCTCCTGAGCGCTTGGCCGTGGAGGTCTGACTCCATTCTGTGGGCAACATTCAGTTTGGGCTAATGAAAAAGTGACTGTGTTTGAGGAAGAAGCTGGTCACAGGCTTGTTCAGTGTCTGTGYAGTGTAATCTGTGCTGTGATTTCATGGCACTTAGGCCTGTGAGGGGCTGCTTTGACTTTGGATGGTTACCAGTCCTGCCTTGCGTCTCACAGAGCACCCAGGGCTGAATCATGGAAAGCATCAAGTGGCAATTTGGCATCCATACTCATTCTGAGCACTGTTTCAACCCCTGTATTAACATCCTGCTTGATGTGAGCAAAGATGTCACAATTCTGGTGATTTTGAACTAATCATGCCGGAAATGTTCCAGAAAGATCAGGCTCCATCCTCCGTCTTAAACAGAGACAATTTGAATAGTCATCCATCCGTCCATCCATCCATCCATCCATCCATCCATCCATCCATCCATCCATCCATCCATCCATCCTCATGAGCTAAAATGCAGCTGTTTTCTTTGATGGGATCAACTATTTAGTCATTCTTGAAATTTTCCTTTTGGTTCTCTTTGTTGGGATTTCCAGCACTGCCCAATGCAGGCTGGCTGTGATCTCTTGGTGACCTGGGAGATGGTGACCCTGCCACAAGGCTTGACACCAGTTTTGCTTCCCATGACATCCCTCTCACTGGCTTTAGATCCCAATTTCCAGGGCAAATAGCCCACGCAAAGCAATATTAGTTCTTTGTGGGCAGCTGAAAGAGAAGCACCACGTAGATATCAGCAAAATTTGGCTGCTTCTCTTGCCAGCCTCAGTGCCAGCATTTTCTCTTGTTGGCTCCATGCAGATCTGGGACCTTGTGTTTCATTTGGAATTTTGCTTGGGACTCAACCCAAGGTTGGGAGATGATGCTGCCAAGTTTTCTCTGGTTTTGTGTCAAGAGCAACTTTGGATTGAAGCTGGAATTGAACCAGGCACGTGACCTAACTCCTCTACTGTCTCCTACATTGAGGAAAGCCAGTCCTGTCTAGCCAAAATGGAGTCAGACAGAGGGTGTTAYGGGTTCCTGCTGTAAGATCAAAGTAGCATCCATGGAGGTTTTTACTCTCCCATTTTCTCTCAGTCTCACAAAAGAAATTTTGTGGGACAAACCTTCAAGCAAAGGTTATGAATGTTCTTTTTTCCCCCTCTCCATTACTGAAGCAGTGGGTTAGAAAATGACTCTGCCCTTTTTGAGTGTGTGGTTGAAAGAAAAGGATGTGAAAGCAGTGAGAGAAGCTCAGTGGTTGAATGCCAGCTGCCTGGAACTGCTTCATCTCTGCAGTCTTGGGGAGAGGTCCCCAAAAGCAGCAGCTTTGAAATCTTTGAAATATTTTTTTGGGCACTGAGCAAAAGGCTGTATATTACCTGAGGGTAATATACAAGAAGCCAAGTAAATTGTTTGGTGTGTCAGCATTTCTGTTCATACAAATAATTAATGAGAAAATTGATTTTTGGACCAAATTCCTTCTCTCAAGGAGATACCTTTAGTGAGAAAATCTATCTTGCTGTGTATTTAGGTATATGACTATTTGTCACATGCCAAATAAAAGGAAAGAGGATTGGGAAGGCATTTTTAAGCCTGTTTTCAACAAAATCCATAGCATGAAATTCCTGAGTGTGAGCATGGCTCTGTGTAACCCCACAAACAGTTGGGAGGGGCAGGCAGAAGACCTCTCTGTATCTGCAAACACATTTTTTGTGTCTCACTGTTGCCTCCCTTAGATCTTCCTCCTTTCATTGGCTCACGTCTGAGAGCTGCTGTGCTGAACATCTCTGCCTTGACACTGGGTCCAGAATCAGAAAACCCCTCCATGGTTTTCTGCTGGGCTTTGCCTTAGCACAGAGGGCAGACCACGGGCATGGCCCWTTGGGTTTAGTGCTCCCAGCTGGAGCTCCTGTTGGTTTTGGTCGTGTAAAACACCTCTGCTGTTGGCAGGCATTCATTTGCCCAAACTGGGAAGAACCAGGAGAGATGCTTTAGGGTATATTTCTATTTGGGATGGAGATATAACTTCCACCTATTCATAACCAGCATGCTTTATTTTCAGCATTTGCATGCAGAATAATAAACAGGCAGGAAAGAAAAAAGATGCCTCAAACTCTGTTTTCAAATGTACAGAGAAATCAGTGCATTTCATGTAGTTTCAGCTCTCATTTCATAGCAGTGTGTGTTTCTGAGCTCAGTGCTGAATCAATCTATTTGCTTTCCATCTTGGGCTGCCTTTCAAGCAGTACCTGACCAATGCTGATCAGCCTGGAGAGATGGGATATGTGACCTATCCCCTTGACTTGCAGCAAATCAGGCTCCACACAGTCTATTTATAGAAGTCTGGTTTCTGTGTTAGGCTCCTGGAATTCTGCGTTTGCTTCATCTGGAGTACAACAAAAATCTTTTGATTAATTTTAGAGGCAAAGCTTCTTGGAATAAAATTTGGTTTAATAATGGAAGTGCATTAAAAATTTATATGAGAAGCAGGAATTTATGTCTCTCTGGGAGCTGAGATTTAAATACAATCTTACCTGAAACAGACTTTCAAGATGTGATAAACACCAGATTCCCACTGGACATTTGAGCCCTGTTGTGGTCTCCATTCCCATCCTGTTTGAAAGCCTTTCTGGTAGAAGCTGGCTTCCCCCTCACAGCTTTTCCCTGTTCTCTAGCATAACTAACACACTCTCTCTCAGTGAAGTGGAAGCTCTTACCTCTCCTGTTACCAGATTTCTGACCTCTTTTCCCACTGACCCCTGCTGAGTCTCASCGTGTTGGTGCTGGAGCTCCAGCAGCACTGCCTGGGGTGGAGTGATGCTCTCCCAGACTCTCTTGAGCACCAGCACAGCCCAGAGGAACCTCTGGTATTTTGCTTTACAAGCCACTTGTKCCTGGTTACCCAGTCTGGACCAGAGCTGCTGGTCCCCAAGCCAGGTTTTTGGGTAGGTTTCTTTTTTTAGCAGCTAGATATTTACATTTGTGTTCTCGCAATGAAGATTTGTGTGTTGGTATTTTGTCCTCCTCTTCAGTGAATTGCATTTTGCTGATTTTTGGGCTGTCATCAAAATCCTGTTGAATTTTATTGTTTGCTCCAAGTCATCAGTAGCATTTTCTAAGTTGAATTAGTTTACCTTTATTTTTTTAGATTATTTTCCCCCTCCTCYTTGAACTTAAATTGTCAATGGAAATATTGGCTAGATCTCAGAGCTCACCCTCGTGGGTTTCATCTCTTTGAAATATTTTTGGAAAAATAAATACCACATTTTCAGTGATCTCTCTCTGAAGCCAGATTTTCCATTATCTTTAAATCACATGCATTGCACACAGATTCAGATCACAAATGGAAAGACAGACAGTGAAGTGCCATGGCACAGGCTGTCACTGCTGTTCTTCCATCCCATCTGAAGGCAGGAAACTCTCTGATTATCAATAATTACTGTCTGGGTCAGCTCGATTTTGTAGCCCTGCCTCAGCCAGAGTGWGGAATTAAAAGCAGGTAACCTGTAAAAATGTTGTATCTGTGACAGTATGAAATAGGCACCCTGAGGTAGTAGGTATTTTTGGATTTGGGTTCAAGAAAATGAGAGAAGAGATGATGTCATTTAATTCTGGGGTCTGAACACGAGGCTGAGAATCCTGAGCCTTAAAACTTTGCACCTGGCTCAGTGACTAGGCATTGCAAAAGGGAAATCATGGTTTTTATGACTGTCTTTCTTTTTTTAAAAAAAAAAAAAGATGTGTGTGGGCAAAATACACTAATTTACCACTGTGAAGGCATAATATTTTTTAAACTCACTTGTACCCACACAAATTGAAATGGAAKCTATTATTTTAACATTAATCATTACTTCTTTTTTTGTTATAACCCATGGTACTCCTTCTCAATGASGGCTGGCCCTAAATCAGATCTCAGTCTTACAAATCAATCTTATTTTTTCTTCCAACTGTCTTTTATTTTAGTTTGTTTATTGCCTTTTACAACCCTTCCAAAAATCTATTTAGTTTTTGTGTTCTGCTTAATATACTCTCCCAATATTCAATTTGTCAGAGGTTAAGAACATTCTGATTGAAGTTTCCATCAGTTCAGAAATGGTATCAAAGGCAAAAACTATAAACTGGGGAAATCTAGGGTATTTTTAAATTTAAAAGGCTAATTTAGGCTAAATGGAAAATGGATGTGAACAACTACCCTAGCATTTTCACAATAGCCAACCAGATGCTGTYTGAAAAAGAAATAGCCTTAATATCCTCATTTCTTTTTATGCTAAAACATTGGCAGGTATTGATATAGGAGGCAAACTAACTTATTTGCACTAAATTGGGCAGTTCACACTGTGCAAAAGGCTTTCAGCTGCAGTTGCATAAAACATGGTACAGAGGCCCTTGGATCCTGGAAAGGAATGTATGAAATTGCCTCCCAACCATAGGTTTGGCAAATTACTGTTTGCCTGTAAATATCACCTACTTCTGAGTTGCTTTTCACTGAGATTTTTCTGTCCAACTCCTCTCACTTCCAGGGGTCAGAGTGGAGTAATTGCATCTAAAATTTGAGAGCACAGGACTTGGAGTAAGGAGGGTGGTACTCTGCTCTGAACAGCCTCTGGGGCATCAACCACCACAAAAAACTAGAAACCAAACCCAACWAACAACCTTCCCAAAAAAACAGCACAGCAAAATGGTTTAAATATTTGCCCAGAGATTAATTTGGGTTTTGCCATGGTAGTGATGATTTGCATGGGAGGAGAAAATTTATGATTGCTAAGATTGGTTAAGATTGCTCTCTTGGAAATGGTGAAGGTTTAAATCCTCCATGGAGATGATTGTCATCACAGCAAAGAGGCTCCTCTGAAAGGTTTTCTGTGGAAGTAAGAAACCTTTGGGTACCCAGACTGCCTTTTCTTCTGATGTATTTTTAGCACTGATCATTATCTGTTAAGAACAGGAATGAAACACTGGCTARGAGATGCCAATTTGTTTTTATTTTATACTTTATGAATATACCCTGTGTGTGGCTAAAGCTTCCTGCTTAGCTCAGTTAAAGCCCTCTCCAAGGATCAGTCCTTCTCCCATCCCTGACTGTGCTGTAGTCAGTAGTCATCTCATTTAGGGTTTCCCCCCCCCCATAATATATCCATCCTGAAATACTCATCCTGTTGCTAAGAGCACAGTCTATTATCAAATTCAGTATCTAGACAAGCAGACACAGTGAATGACTGGCTTGATTCAGCTCTGATAATTCATTAACTACACAGATGTACAGYTGTTGCACAAGTATATTATGATTGCAGGTAACACCAGAATTAAGTCTACAAAAAAAAGCCATCCCACAGTACTTGGAAGGTTCAATCAATCTATGGAATGAATTGGTTCCATCAATRGATATTTGAGGTCATATTCTGGAACTCTTAATATCAAGAAAATTCACTTTGGTGAACTTCTGGAAATTTCAGTCGCTTTCTGATATCAGGGTTTTGATCCAATCCCATTTCACAAAGAAAATGATCTTAGATTTAGTTGGCTAGCACAAGTCAYACTAAGGATGATGAGGATTAATTGTCTTGCTGCATGAGCTTTGTTGATCTGCCAAATGCCTTTGCAAGATGCAACACATAAGACCAAAAAAAGTCTTTGGGAAATCAAAAGAGGAAGGAGAAAYGAGCCCACTATGTGGTGTGTGAGTTTCTCTTTTGTAGCATGATTTATTGGTGTCTCAGTTTTGTTTCAGGCCCCAGCTTGGATGACAGGAGCTTTCAGTGAGCCCACATAGGCTGTCTTGACAGAGATGCATGTGGGATCTGTAATGTAGAGCAAGCTGGAAGGAAAGATGCCTGAGAGTCCAGGGAAATAAGGCAGCTTTTTTTTTTCTTTCCCTTTTCTTGTTTCTTTCCCTTTTCTTGTTTCTTTCCCTTTTCTTGTTTCTTTCTCTTCTTCCTTTTATTTTATAGGAGGTTGTGCATAACACCACACATTTGCTAAATCACGTGTTTTCCCTAGGCCATGGAAAGTTTATATCTGCTTGTCCTCATTATATTTTGGCATTGCTTGCCACTTCCACAGAAATATAACTTCATGCCACTGATTTCCCTTTAATGACCAACAAGCCATGAATCAGCAGCAAGATAAACAAATTCCAAGAGTATTGCCATGCATTGATATTTATCTTTACAGTGGGTATGAAGCAAGATGAATTACAGAAACCCCACCTACACTTSTGACACCTACATATTTCTCAACTGTTATTATGCCCATGCTATCTGAAAATGGATTTGGTGTTAGAAATGTGCCTTCAAAATATTGATAACAATAAAAAGGCATCCCACTGAATTACTGTTAAGGTTGTGACTGTAGGAGTTTGTGCATAATTAGCTCACTTGTGGACTGTAGGTATAGATGCAGATATTAATCTCCTTTAATTTGAAATGCCTGAAKGTTCAGGCTCTGTCCACTGCCAGTGGAATGAGATATACAATCCCAGACCAATTCTTCCCATCCTACAAGAGCTGCCCAGGACAGATGGAGCAGAAATACATTTGCAAGGCCATTTATTTCCATGAACTTAGAGAGGATCTTGTTTTTGCATGGCTGMAGTTTGAGGAGATGATCCTATTGATAGGAATGGTTGTATTCATTTATAAGGCTTTTATGTGGAAGACTTTGCAATTGCACCTGTTTTATGGGACAGGTCTGAGGAAAAAGTGAGGGAAAAAAMCCTCCTATGTGGAAGTACACACAGAGATTCAGCAGAAATGAAGGACAGATCATCAACTCTTTTTGTCACAGCCCACTAAGTGTCACTCAACTACAATATTACCAGCCTGAAGACATTAGGGATTGGATTTCAGTCTTCCAGAAATTCAAGTGTAGGCTTCAGGCAGAAAAAGAAGCAAGAAAAATCCTGGTGCCCATGCCCATGGGCCATGTTAAATTACTGTGTAGGTGGAATTCCTTCAGGATATCCCATCCTCCCATCTCCCAGGGAAAGTTGAAAAATCCCAAGGCATGGGAGGCACAGTCTGTGCTCCAGCATTGCTGTACATTAAAAATAGCAACAGCTGTCTCACATGATGCTCTCCTGGCTCTCATCTTCCTGGTTTTCATTAAAATGCAGAATTTGTTGCTGCTCAGTGTGACACCCCTTGGAGGAGAGGCTGTGGTTGCTCCGTGTGCCYCGCTCTTCCTTCTTGGTATTCCCATCATGGCTTTGTATGGCTTGAATAAGTTGGGGGGGAGCAATTGAATGGGAATTGTTTGAAGCAAAGGGAAGATTATGATTTTCCACAGCAAATGAAAGTCTTGGCATTGTCAGACAATAACTCATCCTGGGTTCTTCTGACAGATTGGCTCGATGATGGCTGATGAGGGCTCTGTAGCCACAGTGGCAGTGAATCTTTCAGAATCATTGCAAATGAGTTCAACTCCAAATAAAGCAATGGAGACTTTTTTTTCTTCTTCTTCTTTTTTTTTTTTTTTCAGTGAAACCTCTGTGACTGATGCCACAGACTGGTTTGGCATGACTAAAAATTCACTGTGTCCATTTTCATTCAATAGCTCCTATTCAGCCTCACAATGTCCCTTTAATGAAACCATTTAGGAAAATGATTCTATTTTTCAGTAATACTGGCAGGCCAGGGAAGTTCATGCTTGTAAAGCAAACTGGCTCTAACACTGACCAAATCACTTCTGCAATACACTCCTCGAGAAGGCATTTATCACTAAGTGTTTGTTAGCACAGAGGGAACCCAAGCTGTTTCTAAACCTTTGCAAATCTAATACTGACAAGGCTTACCCTAGAATATCTTTTTAGGAGGTGAACTCAGGAGCTATTAAGAGGATAGGGTATTGTTAGCAGAGAGAAGAAAATAAAATACATGCTGAAAAGAGAAAATAAGATTAAAGATAATAATTCTGCTGTAGGGGCCCCTTTAGGCRATCTGGAGAAGGAAAATAAGGTTTGTATGGCCTTACTCTCTCATAGCCTAGAGAAGTCTTCTTGTGCAAAATATTTTTAATCTCGTTTTCTATTCCGAGACTCTGTTTCACAAAGTCATTTTTATGCATCCCAGTATAAACACTGCAGCAGATTTAAGACGGATTTTGTATCTGTCAAAATTAAGTGCATCAGTCTGTGTGCAAGGCTGGGAAATGTTGGGAGGCAATCACAGTGGAAAACAAACACACAAAAAAGGGAAACATCAAGTAAGGAATAGTTTTATTTCTCAGATAAGTGACTTTATTCCCAAGGCTGAGTAGTGACGAAGAGAGAGGTTATTCAGTGGTTATTGCAGACAATGGATGATTGGGGCTTTGGGGTTCTTTTTCTTTGCTGACTCATTTTCTGGCCTTTAATGAGTCAAACTCTGTGTCATTGTAGGCTGCAAAAATGGGTGTAATAAGGATGAATGTCCCAGAAGGATTCTGGGTTAATTGACATGGGTAAAATATTCTGATATTTTTGTTCGACGATGCAAAAATGAAAATAGCATCACTAAGGGAAGCACCAGTGCTTTCCATGTGAACACTTCTGCATGGAACCACACCCCTGTGGACCTGTCTTTTGGATTTTCTTTGCTTTCCCTCACTTTTTATACTTCATGGATTATGCAGAAAGCTGAATGGTTCCACTACTGCATTCAGCAATTCCACTCAAATCAGACATTTATCTCTTCCCATGTTTCTCGTTCATTCTCGAGCAGGAATGGTTTTATATTGAAATTGAAGGTTTATCCTAACTGAGCTTTCTCCTTGACAGTTCCTGTAACTCTGCTTTTGTATATGTTGCTTGTTAAGTCCCTTTCACATGAAAATCTGCCACAAAATTCCATTGATTTTCAGTAGGGCAGGATCAAATTCAATATTAAGAAAACTCCATTTCCTGCTAATAATCTATTTTGGTCTCCAGACAATTTGCAGAGTTGTCTTTAAAACAGATGTCTAAATCTGATTGTCTGCTTGTTTTGTTCTCTCTAAATAACCTGCAAAAAATTGCATTTATAAGGCTCAGTCCTGCAGATTTTTATCAGCATCGCTGCTGCTCATTCAAAGGTGACCTTTTGTAAAAATCAGGATTTCTTCTTAGAATGAAGGCTGGCAGAATCAAGCACTAAAATTCTCACAGCCATTTGTATTTCAGACAAAATTTCATGTCAGTCACCTGACTGTGTTTGCTTTGACTGCTACGAAGCCTGGCAAATAGAAAGTAGATGAATTAATAGTCAGCTCAACTAAATCAGAAGATTTTGAAGAGACACTAAGGGGGGGAAAAAAGTCTTAGGCAAATAGAGATGATGGCTTGAATGAGAGAGCATTTCTGTCCTCTTGGGAGGGCACTTGGATTACACGGTCAGTAATGCTTTGTGCAGCACCAGCCCCTTTCCAAGCAACAGTCTGTAAATTTTATTAAATAGAATATAAACAGGATCTACAGGTTATTTGCAAATAGGGATTGCATAATTTAAATCAAGGGAAGCGTTAAGAAGGAAGGATAGACCCTGTGAAGCAGAGACATGGTTATGGTGCAAGGTCCAGGAAAGGGACACTGAAGTGATGAGAGCTTCTTGCAGCATCCTTGTTGAGATGTTGAGAGGTTCAGGGCTGGGCAAACACAGATCATGAGAGAAAAACTGGCAGAGATGTGGGGCCATATTCAGGCTGTTTTTCTACAGGAGCCTATCTTTAGCATCTGAATTTGGGAAAGTGATCAGTGATTCAGGCCACCTACAATCCAGCGCTGCCAGACCAGGCTGGCTGTGCTGTCAGAGCAGAAGAGCAGTCGTGATACCTAAATTAGCTACTAGGAGCAGATWATTCTGAATAAAGCCCTGAATTTAGGAATGGAAGGAAGTTCTTGTACAGTTTAACAAAAAAAGGTTGCTGAAACAGCTGGAGACCCAAAAGGATGGAAGTGTGCACGTTGCTCGCTCTGATTTCCTAATTTAATAGCTGTGGAGGAACATRAAAATCTGGTTAACTTCAAGGTAAAATTTAGGGGAAAAATATAAGGAGAAAGTAGGAAGTAATAGTGCTTTCCCCAGTGCCCATGCATATTTTTGGGCAAAGATTGAGTCATGCTCCAAGGGAAAATCCCAAGTGTTCAGTCAGGAACCTGTAAAACAGAAGTGAAATGAACTGCAGAAAAAAGGCCTTGTATTGCAAATAGGATTTTGTTTAGCTGATAATGGTGAAGCCAATGAACATATTTAGCAGAACTCACTTTTTCTCTGTTGCTCTTTATCTTTTTTATATAGTTGCTTATTGTCAAGGTGGTTTTGCATTGCTTTGCTTTTTTTAGTCCTATGTTGGTTTTAACTCATTGTCAGGCTGTAAAATTTYAGCACTAATAATAATTACAGACACGTTTTAATTGTCCCATGTGAGTCATTATGCTCACTCATCCTTGTTTGGGTTTTTTCCCCATTCGTTAGTTGGTGTGTGTTGTGCTTAGAGTTGTGTTCAATAATGTCTAATGAATTTCATGGGTGAATAAAGAAACTTGTGCAAATAGGAGGCAAAGAATAGAGAAAATGGGGATGCTTGAGCTCAGAAGTGTAGGAAAAGCTAAGAAAACCAGAATAAAATGTGCATTACACAATTCTCTTGCATATCTCTGACAAAGATGATTTTAGCCTCTCAATTTAAAAAAAAAAAAAAAGAAAGAAAAAAGAATTGGAAGTTTGTGGGTGGTTTTCTAATGGGTTTTAGCTGACTAATACTCTGAGTCTTAARGAATATGAGCAAAGCACTGTTGTTATCTCTGTTGCAGTTTAACTGTGTAGCACTCGCTCACTCCCCACTCCCCAGGGGGATAGGGAGGTTAGCAGGGAAAGGTGAGATCAATGGGTCGACTTAAAAGCAGTTTACTAATTGAAATAGAGTAAAATATGATAATAAAAATAACAATCCCACCAACAAAAACAGGAATAATCAGAACAATGAAAATGAGAGAGGAATAAGACACGGAAAAGATGAGTGATGCACAATACGCAGTCCCAAATCCAGGGGGAAACCTCATCAGATATTTTTTTGTAGCAGGACCCCTGAGGTGAAGCAGAGGAATGCTGTCAGTCTCTCAAAAGTCACTGGCTCAGATGGGCACAAGAAGATCTGCCTGGTTTTGAATGGTTCAACATAATGAGATTTCTGATTTTCCCCTCTGTAAGTGGAAGGAGCAAGGTGGGTCAGAAAGATATACGCATGTTCATCTGTAGGTGAGGAGTTTGTGACAGCAAAGATCTGCCTCTGGAATGGGCCTGTGGACAGATGGTGCCCAAACAAGCCTTGACCATCACTCAGAAATTGGCCTGAACTTCTTTCCAAAAGAGGAAGTTAATGAATGGCATTCACRGTGCTGCTGCTCTCACTTGCCAGGCAGAAGCCAACCTTGTCAAACAGTGAAACAAAAAGATCAAGCAGCTCTCTCTCATTTAGGGTTGTTATCAAGACAGAGGTTGCTGTCAAGAAACCCAAAGGACCTTTGGTGTTTTTTTTACATGAGAGGTTTGAGGAGGTTTTGGTGAAAGGTGGTGGTAAATAAAAGATGTTTTATGATGAAGTCAGAGCTCAAAAGACTCACTGGAGTTCTGTCTGTCTTCCTTCTCATAGCAATTTGACCAGCAGCTCTGCCTGGGAGTGTAGAATGGACAATTAATCCCTTCCAAGYAAGCCAAAATTGTCTTTTCTCAACCCAGTTGAGGTAATGGCTGGTATTTCAAGCATCTTTCATGCACTGTGTGGGTGCACTTTGTGTTAATCATCATGTGTGGAAATGACCAGGTAAATACACGAAGCATTAATTGTTCCAGCTTCTGTCCTCACAACTTCCCAACATGGGCAGCAAGATCCGTCCCACTGGACTCACTGCCTGACAGTGCTGCTATTTGTGATGCACAGGAACATCTTTCACTTGACATTTTTACTTGCTAACTTTGATCTCAGCTTTAGCATTTTGGAGAGTCTGACGTTGTAACTTTTTTCTCGACTCAGTCATTACATGAGGAGAAATACCACCAGGAGGTCACAACGTGCTGTTCCATCTGCTCTGTCCTGCCCTATATCCKCATCTGGATTTGCAGATCAGGTGATGGAAATAGATGTTACAMGGGAGCCAGAACATAGGAATTGCAACAGCAGGTCAGAGCAGTTGTCTGCCCTGTCTGGGATCCTGTCTGGCAGAGTTGGCACCTTAGGTCTCAGAAAAAGAAGTGTTCTGGAGAGGAGGACTGTACATGTGTTGGGAAGATGAATGGTGGTTCTGTGCCTTCCTATATCTGTGTTCAGGACATCCTGGAAAGGACAGGAATTACCACAGGCACTGGCCCCTGGAACCATTGTGTGGGAGGAAAACGAAAACTAAATGTGTGATCATTCCTATCTAGAAAAAAAGAGAAAGTGTGCTTGTATTTCTGAATTTCTTTTCTCTTTCATTCTCCCCAAATATCTTTTGAATTTGCTTACCAATTTTTTATGCAATTTGATAGAGAGGTAGAGAGTTCTGGGACAATGAAATTCCTGAAAATTTGTGAAATCTGGAGGAAAGGAGACAGACTTGAGAAAATGAGGGAAAGGCAYTAATGAGCAGGTTACAGTTTGGGCAAAAACCTTTGCAGGCACCACAAAGCCCCTGTCATAGGAGGTGAAAACGTCCCTTGGAAGTCCTGCAGTCCAAAGTGTGTCAGGTCAGCTTTGCCTGTGATGAGTCTCAAACACCTCTAAGACTGGAGATTTGACCAGAGAGCAGAGRTTTGGTCACTCAATGACCATTTCCAGCACTTCACTACTCTGCAAGTGAAGAATCATTTCTTGATATCCAGTCTGAACCTCCACATTGTGATCTTCTGCTCMTGACTGAGAAGCCCATGTCACCATCATCTTTACAATCCCTTGGAATAGTGGTAGGCTGAGATTATGGCCCCCTTAGCCTGCTCTTCACAAAAGAAGCTGATGCTGAGTCAATCAACCATAAGAAGAAGAAGAAGCTGTAGGTTATCAGTACCCTTGGAATTACTTTTTCTTTTATAAAGAAAGAAGGATGAGAATAAGATATTTCTTCACTTACTGCAAAAATGCATAAATACAGAACYGCAATGCATTGATCTCTTGTTTTACCTGTAGTCCTAGAAGAGTAACAACCACTGCTGTAAGAMCAGCTACAAAAGCTTTCTTGCTGGACTAGCGATGTCAGCATTATAGAACAGAAACCAGTCATCTGTCTGCCAGTGTTCTCTGTTCCAGGGAAGTTCAGATACTGTTCTCTCTAGTGCAGTTTCTAATCAGCACCTCATTTGTAGAGTTTATGTAATGCCTCATTGATCTACCATAGTGGCCCCCTAATGTTTGGAAGTTTGAGTTTCAGTRGATGGGTTTTAAATAATTGCAACATTGCAAACTTAATTGTTTCTCTGTTCCCCCCATCACTTAAAAAAAAATCATTAAAGTATTTCCATTTTATTTTTTACACGGAGATTTGTAACAGCTGTTGGTTGCACAGGAAAATAAAGGCACCAAGAAAAATGGATAATGTCAAAGCAATGTAGAAATTTGCAGTATTTCTGATTAAATGTCACTTTTCACTGTCTGGGCCAGTGATGGGATAGGATTTAGCAACTCTATTCCACTACAAACTAAGAAGATTCCACTTGATGGCTTTTGTATTGTTTATACCTAAAGTTGTACTCTTCCCTCTATTTCCATATAAAWAAAGATGCTTTCAGCAGTACATTCAGGAGGTGAGTGCAGCTGGAAGAGGCAGCCAACAGATGAACATTTTCTGTGCTTTCCTTTGAGCTCTCCTGGGAACCTCCAGGGCWGACAGAAGTCTCCTGGGAGCTCTTCAAGAATTTTTGTGGTGCTGGCTTTGGTTGGAAGGGATAATTTCCAGGAGGCTCTAACAGCTTCTTCCAGCCATTCCTGATCAGAGTTGGGGAAAATCAAGCACCCTTTCAGCAGGTGCTATGGATGTGGTATTTTCAGGGTCCTCCGATGAAGGGAGGAATGATGAATCTGACTCCATGTTCTTAGAAGGCTAATTTATTATTTKATGATATTATATTCTTTTAAAKAATGCTATACTWAAACTATACTAAAGAATAGAGAAAGGATACATACAGAAGGCTAAAAGATACTAAAGAAAAACTCGTGACTCTCTCTCTCCTCAGAGTCCGACACAGCCYGACCACRATTGGTCATTAAGTCAAAACAATTCACATGTTGGATAAACAATCTCTAACCACATTCCAAAGCAGCAAAATACAGGAGAAGCAAATGAGATAATATTGTTTTCCTTTTTCTCTGAGGCTTCTCAGCTTCCCAGGAGAAAAACCCTGGGCAAGGGGATTTTTCAGAAAACATGGCAGTGACACTATGGAGAAGCCCATTTAGCTGTGGGCCTTAAAGCACAGGCCCCTGATGCAGCAGCTGGTTCAGAAGTGGTCCAGAGAGAGAGTGACTGGTTCTTCTCCAASATGCTGAAGATACAAAAGACTTGAGCTCCCAGCTGTACTGAAGGATGTGCTGGGAGTCTGTGCTAATCAGAGTGGGAAATGAAGATTTCTGTGATGGCAAACTCAGAAACTTGTGACCTCTGGCCTCTGGAGGAAGGCTCCTGCTCCACCTGCAGCTCCGCAGCTCCAGAGCAGCTTCTGGGTGTGGATGAGGGGCTGGGAGCTCTGTCCAGTGAAGATGTGAGCCAGAGCAGGGTGGCTGACAGCAGCAGGTGACTCCCTCCCCTGGGGGCTGTAGCCCCCATCTCTCAGCCTGACCACTCCTGGSATGTTTTCTGCTGACCAGGGGCTCAGTTCTAGGGTGCTGGAGACTGCTGAGGTCTGTCCAGCCCCTGGGCAATTGTCCCCTTCCAAGTGGGCTCCAGTGATCCGGTCAAGGAAGCCTGGAGCATAGCAGGTATTTCCAGATGGTTTCACAGGTTGTGATTGAGCATGTGCAGCCCAGATTTTTGTTTCCTGTTTTTTCCTTAAGTAGGGAGAACCAGAGGAGTGGACAGATTCTCTAGGTCAGCACTGTTGTCAGCAGTGAGGATCTAGCTTCCATGACAGTGGGATCTTCTTTGGKAATCAAAGGTGGCTACAGAGAGACAGGATGTGCCTGGCCAAGTGGGGCAAAAAACAGCCACAGGAATGACAGGGGAGGGTKGTGAGGATCCACAGCAGGTTTTGCACTTGGCATGAAAGTGGAGGGAGAATTGATGGAACTCTACCTTGAGATGRATGATGGATCAGCTGGGAGCTGCTGGGTCACTCTCAGAGGGCAGAGCAGCGAGTGGTGGACATTTAGCACAGACTGACAGTGAAGGAAGAAGGAGATGAGGCCTTCTTTGGACAGCAGGAAGAAACCACTCCAGAGAAGGGGATTTTATTCATGTGTGTAAATTTCTGATGGGAGGATGCAGAGACAGACGCAGGTTTTCAGTGGTATCCAGTGAAAGGACAAGTGGTGATGGGCACACATGGAAATTCAGGAAATGCCATTTAAACATAAGAAACCTTTTTTTAAATGAGAGTGTCTGAAAGCTGACACTGGCTGTCCAGAGAGGTTGTGGACTTTCCATCCTTGCAACTGTTCAAACCTGGGAAGCTGCTGTGGCTGGCCCTGCTTTGAGCACAGGTTGGACTGGATGATGCTCAGAGGTTCCTACCAGCCTCAGTGACTCCACAGCTCTGTGAAAAACCACATTCCTTCTTTTCCTTTACATCAGTGAAGCAGCACACAGCTGTGAGGAGCAAGGCACTTGATTTCTGGGGATGTGCTTGGAGTTTCCATGTAGAGACAACAAGTGGGAAGGATTTGCAGCACAACTTTCCCAGGGCATGTTTCCTCAGAGCAAAATGTAAATTTTCATGAGTGAAATAATCTACCTTGAATCACTTAATTATTGGCAATAAAAAGAAACCACAAGACCGACCTGCAAATTACAGGGATGAAAAACTAAGTGCAGGTGTAGACTTCACTGAAGCTTTGTTGAAACTCTGTAGGGATTCCAAGTGTATGTTTAAGAATGTCAAATGAATAAATAACAGTTACTGGAGCTATGTACTCTTTTTAACTGCAATTACTGGTACACTGCAACTGCTTTCTGAAAGTATTGGAAATCTTCCAGAGACAGAATAGACCACAGCATTTTGGTACAGTTGGTAGAGATGAGGTGATGTGATGCCYTTGCAGGTGGAGGAAGGAAAGCAGAAGAGAATGACCAGGCAGATGCTGSATGGTAAATATATGGATTTCAGCTCAAACTGGACAAAAGAAAATACTTCACAGGCTCATAGTTTGACAATAGCTGGTCTTATTCATAAAACAACATTTTGAAAAGATCTTTAACATTTGTTCTGAAAAGAGCAGCAATGAGTAACAAATTCATGTAGTTCAGCAGCAAATTGTGTTCAATGTAGGTCATTTCCTAAGTGCTCATTTCCAATCATTCATACATTGTATTCAATTAAGCATATTTTAGGAGAGGTAGGTTTAACACCTGTGGGAATGTTTTAAGGACCATTCAAGTAACATAGAAAAATGAGCTGTTTGGTTAAATCAGAAATGGTAGCAAAGGGAAAGTCARTGTCATGGTAAACTTGTTAAACGGAAGAAATGTTGTAATGCACTAAACAGTTTATTTAGTTGTTGTTTGCACTGGGTGATGGGAAATTTTTACTGGGTGTGTCAGGTCACGTGGATGGTTTATTCCCCCTCCCTTTCACATGGTCTCTCCCTCACACACCCCCCCTTTCTCTAGATCCCCGATGGTCTGTCCCATGGGTGGCCCCTCCTCTCGCCCCTCCCCAGTGGCGTCCCATTGGCTGCAGTCCTCTTTCCCTGCCCCCTTCCTTGGGTATAAAATTCCACTGCACAGGAAGCACACCCTTCTTTCCACCTGGGTTGTTGCCGTTGCTCGGCTTGTCCCGTCCAATGGACAGGGTACACGTCCCCAGGTGGTGGAGAGTGCTTCTTGTCTCTTATTTTGTCTATGCAAGTCCGTGTGGGCCAAAGTCCRGAGCTAGCTGGATTTGGACTCGTATAAAGCCCAGAAGCCACAGATTACTGCAAAGAAAAGCAGTTTTTAGACTGAAGGCAG
Organism: Cardinalis cardinalis; assembly: GCA_014549065.1. Taxonomy (NCBI): domain Eukaryota; kingdom Metazoa; phylum Chordata; class Aves; order Passeriformes; family Cardinalidae; genus Cardinalis; species Cardinalis cardinalis. The sequence continues at coordinate 3,668,781 of JACDOX010000050.1, forward strand.
CTGCAAAAACAAAGTTTGAAAATTCATCCAAGTTACCAGCAGTGAGTCAGAGCATGTTGGATGGTAGATGAGATGGCCAGAGACCTGACCAGAGCAGCTGTAATGAACAGAAGTGTTGGCCAAGTGCTGCAGAGCTGCCTTGCAGAGAAATGGGATCAGTTCTTTCCTGCTGTCCAGGATGTGCTCTGGGGTGCAGGATCACCGGTGATGGAGTGATAAGAGGTTGTGTGCTGGGTTTTAGCAGGTGCCATTTATGTTCCGCCAGTTTGCAGCAAAGCTACAGCCATTCACCCAGGGAAGGTCTGGTCTGTTCCTCTTTCTGCACAGAGTGCAGATGCGTCAAGGGTGAATGGTGGCTCATCCCCACAGCCTCTCTCCTACCTCTGGTATCTCCAGTTGCAACATCTGGCCAATGTTGCTGTGATGACCAGCAAGGTTTCCTTCTTCCCTGGCTTATTTTTCATTGTCCCATTACTCTGTTGCTGACAGRCTGACTACTTTCCCTCTGGAACCTGCCTCTTTGGCCTTCAACTGGAAGACCATTTCAGGGTCTCCACTCTTGCACCCTCTCTGTTACTTCACCTTGACATGAAAATTTCACTTATTTCTACTTTTCTTCTTATCAGCTTCGTTTCATGAAGTCTGCTTTGTGCAGGGCTGTACTTCCTTGTCTCCACTTTGATGATTCCTAGAAAATCCATTATTATTTATCATTGTGTTGCTTTGAAAGTTAGCTGTGAAAGTAGATACACTACAGTATTTACAGAGACATAGCAAATAATATCCTGATTCTATGGCAGACAGCTCTACTACAGCTCACCCTTCCCTGCTGAAGGGGAGAAAAGAATTGTCTATGTAGCTAATGCCATAGAAAGTGGGAAAAAGAAAGTGACTTCAAAGGAGTGATGAGTCTGTTGGTTGCTATGCTGAAAGGGAATAAACTACAAATGAAATAAAAACAARCCTCAAAAGGTGACATTCTTCTGCAGAAAATGGAATAAAATTATTTTTACCTAGCTTTAAGTTCTTTGCTTTTTTGAAGTTTGGAGCAATTATTTCTCATKTGTGTTGAAAACAAATTTGTTGTTAGAGGCAGCATCAGAGGGGCAGAGCTGAGGAGTTTGGGGGTCCTATTCCCACCCAGTAGATTTGGTGGTGTAGCTGTAAGCAAATTGTTTTCCCCCCTCTGTACCTGTTTCTCATGTTCARGTAGGGCTAGTGACCTTTCCTTCATTAAGCTTTTTCAGTCTGATTGGAGATCCAAGCTAYGAAATGTGCATATCCTGCTGCTATTACACAGCAAAGTATTTTGAATGCTTCTTTTAAAATTTAGGAGAGGACACATCTATGTATATCCAAAGTCATCCTGAAGCATTGCAGCTGGAATATTAAGACCTAAGAATCCAAATAAACGGGAGTTGGTACCCAATGCACATTTTTATGCTTTATGTGGCTGGTTGTTCATATGTAGAAGAGGATATTTCTTCTATTACCCACCATCCTCTTTTGACTGTGTAGATCTTTTTAAATTGCCAAGAATAGAAATGAGTACATAAATGGATGTATTTCTAAACCACCTTCCTCTCCTTACAGAATGTAAAATGAGGTTATTTCTGCTATGCTATAAAACATGTGTAGTTGCAGTGGCTTTGAGAGGCTTCAGCACCATAAGCTTTACAGTTAGTTTAAGGGATGTGGTTCTGTTACTAGGACACCACAGGATCTACCAAAAAAGAATGAAAAATAGTCCTTTTCTTCCTTTATTTCTCCAAGGCATTGTATTTTTATTACAGTAYAGAGTGATGTGATCTGATTACTTCAAAGGCAATCTAACTTTGAGCTCCTTGTGTCTGTAACCATTTGGTCATCCCACGTTRGTCTCCCTGAAGGTCTTGGGTAATGATGTTTCCACCAGAACTTTTATTCAGGGGTTAAGTATTTTAGGGAGTTCATTCGGCTCTGCTGCAGAGACAGCATTGATAATCTGCTTTCCCTTTCTTGCTGTTTGCCTTCTGAGATAGCTGTATTTTGAGTGAAACTCTGTGTCTAAACAAAGAKTGTGGTCACTGTAAATATATGCAGGAAGAATGAGTTCTGCAAACAAGGCAGGCTTTGCATTGCGGCCTCTTTTTCTGAGCTGATCCATGGGGAGAGGTGTGGATGAGTAGAAGTAATAGACTTCTCAGTACATTGAMTTTCTGGAGGGGCTTTAGGTCAGCCTGACTAAACCTGTGATCTCTTGAAAAATATGACTAAGGAATAATATTTCAGATGTGTTTGCTGCAAGGGTTGGCCTGACTCTCTGCACTGAAATCAGTGTGTTAATCTCAGTTTAAGCTCTCTGTTGTTGTTCAGTGCAGATTTGCTAAGAGCTGTCTTCTGAGAAATGGTTGAGGATCTCAGTCCTTTTAATCCACCTGATGTCTGCACCTACTTTTTTTGCTGTTTAAGCTGAGAGAAGAAGACTTCATTGTACACAAACGCTCCCTTTTGAGAGCTGAGCTTCAAATCCAAATTCATGTCCCATTTCTAGGACTGATAGTGGTCACATTCCTCCCTGGGGTGTTTGGGGGGTTCAAAGCCAAAACTCATTTACAGTTTGAAAACCTACAAATCCTTACAGTTTGAAAACCTCCAAATTCTGCCTTGGAATATATTTTCATCTTTACATTTCATCTGTCAAAACACCAGAAGTGTTTTACACCATTGTCCAATGTGTGAAGCTGTAGATTCAGGACAGAGGATTGTAATCCCACATGGGGATGTTTCTTTGCCAGAATATGCAGTATTTTTATTTTTTTTATTTTTTAATCCTTTATGTCTATTTATTAAGCAGTTAAATAAATATGTAAAAAGGAGACTCTTTCAAATGGTATCTGTAAAGAAGTGAGGCTTGATAATGTTCTCTCTTCAAAAGTTAAACTAAAAGTTTAAATTCTTAACTGAAACCATGTGATAGATCATTATTATTAGCCAAATAATTTCTGAAAAGGAGCARGGAGGGTAGGATATGGGTAATCTGGTCATGCTGAAGAATTGTTTTTGGTTGTGCCATAAATCTGTCTGAAAGCAAAGTTGTAGAGTTGCCTCTAAGCTGATTCACAGCTTTTAGAGATTGGGCTGGACACAGAGCTTGGGAGGGAAACCTGGTACAGGAAATGGGACTGGTCAGTAAGGGGAACCTGGAGGGCATCTGGATAAAAATTCTAGATTACAAATGCAGAGGACAGTATTTTACAGAAAGTATTATTTATAGGAACTTGGACTGAGGAGGAAGTGCCTTGTGCTTTACATGAAAGCAGCTGTACCTCCCCAGCCAAATTCCAGACCCTGCCTAAAATGCCTGAAACTGATAGAGCTGCTGAGGAAAAAGAAATCTGTGCAAAATCTAAGATCAGATTAGAAACTTTTGAGTCATACCAGGAACCATTCTAAAAAAAACCCTGCTGTTATTGTGCCAAAATGAATTCATCTCAATGGTGAAAGACAGAACTGGCATCTTTGGTCAATATTTAACAAGGATTATTGAAAAGAAAAATCTCTCTGCTGTCACTCAGACCACTGTGTTATCAGAAGAAATTTGTGGTAGCATTCAAAAAGCAAAAATTAACCAAAATGCAACTCTCCTTCTGTAGAAAAGCAATTTAACATTTAATAAATAAAGTAACTTCGCTTGAGGTGGTGAATCTGCAGCCTATCAAGCCTGCCATATAATTTTAAATTTTATAACTCTCATGATTAGAAAATGTCAAGATAATCAAAATATAGGGGAAAATACAGCTGCTACAGTAAATGAATGCTCTGAAAGTACTGAGATTGTGTCATGCTGTAACCACATAACAATCCTGACTTTTAAAACACTCTTGTCACACAGTGTTTTGCTTATACATTGCTTGAAGATAGTGAGGGTTTGGGTATGATTTCACAGTTGATCTTAAGAGAGAGTTGTTAAATTTACATTTTTCGTTTGATACACGGCTCTGATAATGAACCTGCGCTGCAGAGAAAGTGTCAAAAAAGTTTAATTTCTTTTGTGCTCAAACCCTCCTTATAAATCTGCGTGGGTAATAAAATTATAATCACATATTCATGCCTCTTTGCAAAATAAGTGTAATGATACTTTCTATTCCCTCGGCGCCAGCTCTCGCAGGTTCTTCAGGCACTTTATAAACATTAATTAAGACTCACACCTCTGCATTGCATGAGCTCTGCACTGATCACCTGCATTGTTTTGGAGAGTGTCTGCCATATTTTGATTACTCCAGAGCCACCTGTTCATATTGTGCTCATCAGTAAACTGAGGCAGGGCAGTTAAGTTCACGTGATAAAATTCCTGCAGATCAGTAATTAAGGTTGACTCTGTACTTAAGAGCATCTTGTTTTCCAGTTCTCTGTTGTAACAACCAGATCAACTCCTGTGGGGACTTCAAAGTATTTTCAATGATTCAGATAATTTCTGTGTTGGAAGAGATTTAATTCATGCCATTAATGGGTGTAGGATTGTCAATACATTTTCACCTGGTATCTCTTGAGAGCAAGCATGTGACAGTAGGACAGCCATGAACTGAACCATTAAAAGCTCTTTGCTTATAATAAGCTGTGATAGGCATCTGTCTGCAAGCATAACCTATTTTATTATGTTGAGTCTGTGGCTCATTTATGACTAAATGGACTCTTTTTCTGTTGGTCCTTAGCTTGYAATGTGCTACTTTTTCCTCATTTTCCAGTCAAAAAACCCTGTGCCTCCKCATGGAATCATCTCTTCTCTGCTCTCCTGCCCAAGGCTGTTTTATTAATTCCTGTCCGACTTCCATTTCCTGTCATTTTATGCTGCTTTTCCAGCTGAAAGAAGACAGTGGTCATATCATGTCATAATTATTTTCTTTAGTAATTGCCACGAAGATGCTGAGTGTTTCCTAATTAGATCAGGCAGTGTTCATGGTGAAACCTCRGAGATGCTGTCTGAGGACACGAGTTTCCTTCAGATCTTGGTAATTGAGTTGTACAGCCCGTGCTTGTGCAGCCTGAGTTTCTCCCTGCAACTCCTGAGGCACATCAGGGGATATTTTAAGACAAAGAGCAAAAAAGCTTAATGTGAGAAGTTATGGGATTTTTTTCCCCTTGTTCTTTATATATACTATGGTGTGGAAATCTCCTCTGTACCTTTGTAACTCAAACTCTGTACCTTTTTTACCTCATCACAGGCTCATTTTGCAGGTAGAAGACTGGTGCTTGTTACACTGCTGTATAGGTGAGGATCAGCTAAAAAAATTGAAGACAGATTGGTTTCAGGGGCAGATGGATAAAACTTATCCAGGGATTGAAAAACCATTTGCAAATGTACCATTATTTTGATGTGAAATAACTCTTCAGAATGTTCCAAATAGTGCCTTATTTTGCTGCTGGAAAGCTGTAAAATTGTAGATCATTGCACTGTAGATGAGATGTTAATACAGGGGAATTTGTGAGCAATATAGAATGGCTGGATACATTCAATGTGCTGCTTGCTTTCATTTTTATTAGTCAAAATGAGCAGGGCAGTCAGCATTTGAGAGCCCTAACAGCTAGGATGTTCCACCCTCAGGATTAGTGTTCATGGCAAACGTTGGAAGCGATGGGAAAAATGGGAATATTGCCCTTCATGTAACACTGTGGTAGGGGGGAATATTGCCTTAGCACTGCTGTTTGTGTTAGGAGCACCTCCCTTCCAACTTTTTGTGTAATRGGTAGGGATGGGAAGTTTATCTGGAGGTAGGAATTGGGGGCTTGTCCAGGGATAAACCCCGGGTACCTGGGGGCTGTGGTCTGATCCTCCCTTTGGCCGCTGATGTGCATTTCCTGTGCCAGTCCAGCACCGTGGCTGCTGGGGCTGGATTAAATAATTCTCTGYACTGTGCAAGCATCATTACAAAATAGATTAGGAGGGAGGAAAAGCTTGCTTTATCCAGCTTGAAGTTGAGGTAAATGAAAGGGTTCCTACCACCCCTCAGCTCYGTAATTTTTATTGTAGATTCTTAGTGGTTYTTGGGGCTGCCCTGTTCAGGGCCAGGAGCTGAACTCTGTAATCCTTGTGGGTCTCTTCCWAGTCAGGAGATTCTATGATTTTCTAAAAACAGTTGCAGCTTCTTGACTTCATGTCTTCTATGTAAAACCTGCAACMACAGTGCCCAGGCCTTTTTTGGAGAAAAAGGACACAGTTTTGCAGCACAATGTTTCCCTGTGCTCCCCCCATTATGTCATGGTCAGACCCTGTGCAACTTGGCTTACGACTTTTATTGAGCTTTCACCTTTACATGCTAAAAATTAATTTGATCCTTAAAATACTGTAAAAAATTGAAAGCATCAGTTTAAAAAGGATTGTGAAGTGTGTGTGGTCTTTTTGTGTTGGCAGGTAAAATGCTGGAGAAAAGGGAGCCATAGGTAAGTCAGGCAAAGGAAATAATTTAGTTTTATGTTAATAGCTGTGCTTAATAATAATAATTGTTTTTATGGCAGATGATACTTTTCTGCTATGATGATAAAAAACCAAACAAAGTCTGGTCTTCTAAGTCTGGARTGATACTTAGGTACCTCTTTCATACCAGTTATTAAACCCTTTATTTGATGAGCCACTTAGTGTAAGTGCCTTGATGTAGCATCTAAAAATTACTTGAATCCTGAGGCACAGGCAGAACACAGTTATTTTGCTAAGGAGGAGAATAAAAAGSGAACCATCCTCTGGAAAACAGGTAAAAAGGCAGGAGAAGGGCATGAGCCATCTGCTTCTCCCTTACCAGTCCTTGTGGTCTAACATTTAATGATAAAAAATGCTGCAGAAGGACACCAAGGCAAAGCAGCCTTTCCTTTATCCAGCATGTGATGGAAAATGTTGMTGTCATTTCCAGGGCTCAGTGGATTTATTCTGCCCACCAAAATCTTAGCCTGTGTGCAAGATAGSAGTGGAGGGAAGCTGGTGCACACTGCTTGAGGAAGAGGGCAACAWCAGCAGCACAGCTCTGCTTTGCTCTGCTGGCAGGGGCTCAGGCACCTTTCTSTCTTAAGAAAGATCAGGAAGAAATTCAAGGAAATTTCTCCTCACAGACAGAAGTCACTGTGATATATAGCATGGAAGAGCTGAGATGTATTAGCAGGGCTTTTTCTTTTCATATTATTAACATAAATAATAAACCCTTGACCTGATTCAACCTGGCTTTCCAGCTGAAAAGAAAATAAATATTTTTTTGAGATTCTAAAACATATTGTTGTAAATATGGAGTTGTGGCTGGTTTCTTCCCAGTGCTTTGTGTTCTCTTTGCCATTCTCATCTGTTTTGCCAGTTATTCTCCTTAAAGTCTAAGTCTGTACAGTCATACACATACGAGAGACTTTTAAATTCTCACTTTGATATGAAATAGCAATCACTTAGCTGGTAATTAATAACCAAAAAAGTCTTATGTTTTCCTGCACTGTGTGGCAGGAAACACAGCCCATGACTCAGGAGGCTATTTGCAAAATCCAAATCAAAAGACTTGTAATTGATATCCAAATTATGCTGGTCAGACCTGGTTTAAGAGTTTGTTGCAAAACTAATTGGCCCTGGATTAAAATTCTGAAAATCTTAATTTTGACCTTCCAAAGATTGATGAGAATCCAAATAGTGTTTGGGGCATATGGTTCCAGCTACAGTCTGCCAGACTGATCTTGAGAAAAAAGAAATTTTTGAAAAAGATATTCTGGACTCTGCAAGCTTTTATCATCATGAATAAAAGCTTTTTTTTCATTTATTCATGATCTATCAGATCTCTTTCCCTGCAGTTTCCAAGTAGAAGGTGTCATCATTGTTGCTGTATACGCTACTTTTTCCATACAAACCAGAGTATTGTTATTGAAGTGCTTGCTGTTCATAGCGCCTGAAAATCAAAATAGCAAAGCAATGACCTCTTAAATGAGATGCCAAAGAAGCACAAAGCAAAACACAGAATCACAGAATGGTTTGAATTGGAAAGGACCTCAAAGATCACCTCATTCCAATCCCCTGACATTGACAGGGACGCCTTCCACTAGAYCAGCTTGCTCAGAGCTCCCTCCCTGGCCTTGAACACTTCTCGGGATGGGGCATTTTTTTTATGGACAGCCTGTGCCAGGGCTTCACCACCCTCCCAGGAAAGAATTTCTTCCTATATCTAATCTAAACCTACTCTCCTTCAGTTTGAAGCCATCCCCACTTGTCCTGTCACTCTATCACCTTGGGAAAAGTCTCCATTTTTCTCACAGGTACTGAAAGGCCACTATTAGATCACCCCAAATCCTTCTCTTTTCCAGGCTGAACWATCCCAATTATCTCATCCTTTCCTCATAGCAGAGGTGACCATCCCTCCCTCAACTTGGYGGCTCATTCCAACAAGGTCCTTCCTGTGCTGGGAACCCCCAAGCTCAAGGTGAGGTCTCAGGAGAGCAAAGGGCAGAGTCACCCCAGTGACAAAAATGGGGACGCCTGAGCACAGCCTGGCTTCCCCATGCCTGGTTAGCAGAGTGAAAATATCCTTTCTGAAATCATTACACATGGCAGCAAATGTCCCTCAAAGAACAGGCCTGAAGAGGCTGCTAATGAAATAAAAGAARGTAATTTAGCAAAGAGATGAGACACTTTGGTTTTCCCTTGGTGTTAGCAATAGCTGGYTTTTCCTGCTTTGTTTAAGTTGCTAAGGAACCTTATTTGCTTCTGAATCTATTTTTAATTGACCCCAAAATGAAGAATTTTGTTACATGAAAATGCTTTCTTGAGTCTAGATATCTGAATCAATGTCATTCAAAGGAACAGAGTTCATTCTGGACTGAGCTGTCTGATGTTTTCAAAGTAATTTTTCAGTCCTTCAGAAAAATGTTTAAAAGTAAATGCAGACTGTAACACACTGAAGCCTGCTAGATATTTTGKAAATTGACTGGGATTTATTCACTTAAAAAGTTTAGGAACAACTTTACCGTTCTTCCCTGAGGGTGCTATGTTGAAAAAAAGTGAAATTCCTTGTATCTTGAACTAATCCAGGTAAAACCACAAAGAAAACTAAACAAAAAAAWTCCCACACSAAACTGAAGTGAGACTGCTGGTGATCACAGCCATGGTACATGGTCTGAGTTTAGGAATATGTATTTAAATTTATTATTCCCTTTAAAATAACTTTCACAAGAATTACAGGTTTGAGATTKTGATGTATCGCTGTTTCATTAAGACCACCTGTCTTCTGATGATGAAATGGTATTTCTTGTAGCACAGTTCCTATCAGAGTTATGGAATTATTAAAAAACAAATTTAATCTTTTTTTTTAAATTTTTTTTTCTTTTTTTTTGCCAGGCCGAGCTGCTTGGCATCAACACTGTTGGTAAACAAACACAATCAAATATTCTTCCAGTACCGCRTTCCCGTGTGTGTTTGTTGAAACTGCAGCTGAAATGAGGTTGGATGTAGCAGTTGTACCTGACTGCAGACAGGCACAGAAATATTTCCCACTCAGCTTGGAGAAAGCACAGGCTTGACAGGCAACTTAAGTCCTGTCCAAGGCCTTCCCACTGGAGATAAGTTTGCTGAAAGACGAAGTGCATCATTTTTTAAAAAGAAATTAAGTGGGTTTCTGAGAAATAAATTAACATAYCTTTGGGTGCTGCTGTATGGCATTTTTAGATATTGTATAAAGGCCAGGAAGTTCTAAATTAAAGAAGATATGCAAGATTCTTCTTGACCTTTTGTCTTAGATCACATTTAATATTGGATTAATTTAAGGTATCCTGTATTCAGGGATGCATTCAGTAATCTAATAGTCCTCCTCCATTTTTAACTGCTCTAATTGTATTTATCTTAAAATTATCTGGCATTCATTGGCTTTTCTGACAATTTTAATTTATTCTAGTGTATTTTTCTAATGTCTTCCTTTGCCAGAGGGTAAAGGAGGATAGAAATATTAGGATACCAGCACCGTGTGAGAATGGAATTACTTTGAGGCCAGAATATGGGCAATAAGTAAGAGTAATGGGATAAAATTAGAATGGGAACATTTAGACTGAGAATGAAGGAGCCTTGACAGTAAGATCTATTGAACTGTGGAGGTATTTCCTGCAGGATATGGGAGAAGTCTCATCATTTTGAAGTTGAAACTAGACTGGATAATTCAGAAGAATTACTGCMCATGGAGCAATCATAGTCTTCATACAGATGGAGATTACCTGTCTTTTCAGTCTCAAATTTGGCTGTTTCTCCTCCTTTGCTTTATTGAGCTCATTCAGTGGGACTGGAAAGAATTTACAGAGAAGAGAGTTTGCTGTGTTTRTGTAGAGGATTACCTGAGAAAGCTGCGTTGATAAAGACATCTGTAGCTTTTTCCAGTAGATTCGAGAAGCACCAGAGCTCTGATTTTCCTCYAGTTTTACCTGCTGGAGAGAGCAGTGCTATGCCAGTTCTCTGCCTTGCTCCCTAAAGAACTAATAAGACTGGTTGTTTCCATTGTTAACAAAATTTGCTGGGACAAAATATGCAGAATGCAGAAAAAGAGATTTTTTTGCATGGCTGTGTTGACGGCAGTTATAGGATCAAATTGAATTTTGATTCTTCATTTGAGGTTTGTGAGTTTCTGAAGGGCTGGGTTTGATAACAGGTATTTTAGGAGAAGTTGGAGAGCATTTGAGACCAATTGGTGGCAGGGCAGAATGTGAGGAAAACCAAGGCCATGGTCATGGATGGAGATGAGGGCACAGCATTACAGACCAAAACAATTCTGTGATTCTAAGCAGCAGCTGTGACTTTTTTTTGMAGTGAAGCATAGGCWGTCAGGACCARGACATAAAGCCAGGCTATTTTGCCRCTTTTGAGTATTTTTCTTTGAACCCATCAACAGTCTTGTGTTGTGATCACCCCTTTTTCTTGTGTTAGACATGTGATACCAGCTTTCAGTAGGGACTCATTCATTCCTGAGGCATCTTTTGGGTGCTGCCAATTKAACAGACCCATGGCAGCAATGCAGTGAAGATAAAGGAGAGAAATGTAAGAGAAAGCAAGCAAACAAATTTTTAGTCTTTGGAGAAGAAAGGAATTTTTATCTCCCCTTAACCTGAGTGATCTTTCTGAATAAAAACTCTTYCAGGAGTATTAGGACACACTTCATATAATCACTGTTACCTTCATTGCTCCAGGTCTCTTTCTGCAAGGCAGCAGAGAAGCTGGAAAAGCTGCAGTCATAATACTGTCTCTGCTTATTAGTGAAACAACCTGCAGATAAACTTTGGCTGTTTTATTAATTAACAGCTGTATTTTTCTCTCCTGGAAATCTCAACAGAAAGGCCATTCCTGTGACTGCAAAGGACAAATTTCTCAGCTCCCAGAGCCAAAGATGGCAGGTGGTTTTCCAGGGCTCTCAGTACAGCCTGTGTCATATTTTTGTTCTRCCCAGGACTTGGTGAGTGGGCAGTCAGGGAAATGGTGTTTGCTGGCTTTGATGGCATTTCATGCCATGGCCAAGGAATAAAGAGCCATGCTTGCAAATGATCCAAGAGAACACTACAGTCCAAAGTTCCAGACAATGCCTATTCTCATTACAGGATTCAAGTATTTAGGACCATTTTGATAAGTCTGTGCAAGGTAGATTGCTGCTCAGTATTATTAACAGGCAAATTGCATCACAGAACAGAGATTTGTGTAAATATTTCAGCAGGCTGCAAGAAAATGAACATCACGCTGTTCTCAGAAGGATTTTCCAAAGTGATTCTGCCACAGTTGCTTTCAAATATTTAGATATATTGCTGGGGTTATTGTGAGTCCATGAATTCACAATGCATGAGTAAATATGTGCACGAAATACTCCTGCATTTGCAGGGGAAAGGCTGACTGAGCAAATGAAGCCCTTTTTCCATCTTGGTATCAGGTARAAATATTCCAGGTATTACTTTTAGGCATAGAAAAGCTGTTACTGGAATAGGAAGGAGTCCTTCTGGACAGGCATAATTCAGAAGAAAATTCTATATTTAGTGAGCTATGGACAGGGATGGGTAAGGAATATKTGAGAACTCCCAAGATCTGAAGTGCTGCAGTGACTCTCAAATGTGCATGGTTAAATGTACCTGATGTAACTGTTATGTATAGATAGCTCCCAGCTGTTAATCAACTATTAACTATTATTAATAGTTAAATTAATTAGCTATCTYTAAAATGAACCTGATACCTGGAATGTGTGATTACCTGTATTTCCCTGTAAGCCTAGGGGATGCATACATGGCTAATTATACCTATCTGGAGTTCAGCAAGGTCCTAATACCAATTTTCAATAACTGCAAATAGCCCAAATGCCAGAGCTGGCATACAGTCCTGTATATTAATTACAGAATCTTATCATAAAGCTGGAAGACTCTTCCTTTCTAGACCATCAAACTATGGGCAGGACAGAAATTATCCCCATGACTCCTATCAGAAAGTATCCCCATGTATTTTTGACCAGGTTATTTACTGTTTACTCACAGAAGACATAATTATCACTTATATTTAGTTAACCAAACCACAACTTACATTTCAAACGGGCATGTTTCTGGGTTGAAAGGATGTTTTCTTCTTGTGAATTTTGTTCCTCATTCTCACTTCTCTGAACTTTTTTAATCATGTTTTCTCATTAGCAGAATATACTTGTTTAACTCACTTGTTTAATGAGGTGCTTTGGGATGATAAAGACAGCAATCCATTCTGCTGAATGACTTTGAGATGTTAAAAATTAAATAAAACTTCTAAATACCAACAGACCTCCTGCTGGTCTTTACTGGTAGTTATTCTTTGATGTGAGAGAATATTCAGTTCCTGTTAGTGCCACACCTTCACGAAAAATTCATTTTCAGATTGTTGTTAATAACAAGCATTGGCACATTGTGGCAGAAACTGGTTTCTTTTCCTAGAGAAATACTTAGATTAGTTTAAGAGTAGCTCAAGCTTGCCTGATTTTCAAGCAATTTAACAATTTTATTAGTCTTTTATATAGAGAAGATAGTGATATTTACTTATATTAGATTTCAAGGAAAAGTGTCAGAGGAAATAAACCTCTGCTCATACAAAGCATTTTTTTTCCTTGAGGCTGCCATGCTCTGGAAGGTAAAAATGGAGCCCAGCTACAAATAAAATTGGGAAAAAAAGAGTGTGGATTCTAAAGTTAGCTTTATGTCATTCAGGTCATTAAAGACAACTGGAATTGATCTTTCCTGTCAAACTCAATTCTCTATTTTTCTGTAATTTTTTGGTGCTTATTTTTGTGGGTTTGTTGTTCTGTACTTGTGAAGGAATCCCAGGAGCCAAGTTACTTTATGGCATTTTATAGTGATAAATATCTTGGGTCAGCATTTTTAAGACAGGGAACAAGTTCCTGTTTTCCTGAAAGGTTGTGTGTTTGGAGTTCAGTGGGCGCAACATCTGGATATGGCTTGAACAGCTGGCAGACTTGTTGGGGAGCATCTGCCTCCTGTTACAGCTRCTTTTCATTGAGGCAGATTGAATGTGGCATTTGAAAGGGCTCATTGCATACATGGAGATTTCTCTGGTCATTATGTGRCAAAGTGATTATTCAAGGGCACAAATTCTGCCTGTTTTCATGTAGGGCCTGGTGCACTGTAGTTGCTCTCAGAGGCAAATGCAGGAGACATTAAAAATGGTCAGGAACAACGTGGATAAAGAGGAAAATAATGAAGAAAATTTAGCAAAATCCGACGTTTGTAGATATTTACTGCTGAGCTTCTAAAATGATTGAACTGAACTTGGTAGTTTTGAATGAAATGTAACAGATTATTCTACTCTGATGGATGTTTAAGATTGATGCAATTTTTAAAACGCATTCAAAGTCAAACCTCTCATGAAGGTGATTAATTCTTTACCTCTGGTTTTCCTTTCATTTGTTTTGATCAGGGATACTCTATTGATCAATTTGATAACTAAATCTAATAAAATCTCACATTGTTTCTACAATATTAGCATGTAATTCTGTGCTCTTATCATGAGATATGGCTCAGTGATACCTCTATGGAAGAAGTAATAACAAGGATTTGGCCAGTCATCTTCCAAAATTATCATCTTATGCCATTGTTTCTCAAGAAAGGATTTTAAGAGATTCTTACTGAATGAGGTCAGCCAAAAAATGCTTTCAGAKGAAAGGTCTGTGAATGGTTTCCTAATTGGTGATTATGTAGCTGTGGGTAGGAGGCTGAAACCACCCGCACCCTTCCTGCATTCTAGCAATATCATTGAGACTTGGGTCAGGACATTTTGCTGACTCATAGTAAYATCCTTGCCCATCCTCATTTGTTCTGGAAATTCCATCTTTATTTGAAGAGTGAAGAAAGACCTCTCTAGATGTGCACAGACATACCAGCAGGATGATCTGCTGAGCCTGGAGCCAGCACTCAGTCCCTTGGAGCTCGTGGGCTCATGTTGTATTTGATCAGTGAACCTCAAGGAGATCAAGATTTCCAGTGAAGTTTCCTAAAGCTCTCAGGTATCTGAATGTGAAGAACTTCTATGAATTGACTGCAAGTTGTTTTCTTCCTACTCCCATCCTGACATTTGACATCCATTTTAAAACCTAAAGCCAGGAAGCACAGTTTGCATTCCTTGGGTGAGCTCAGTTGTATCCCTGGTTTACAAGAGGGACTGGAATATCTATTCAGGATATTCAGGACTTCTGTGGAAAAAATAGTTCTGTTCTATTGTTGCTTGTTTCTGCTTCCTTGTAGCTGTTTATCCAGTTGTTCTGCTGTGGTCCTGCCACCAAGCATGCTAATGCCATTAATGGAAATGGATGAGAGARCTTCATTTGTTCCAGAGAGTTTTCCAGGAGAGGGCAGCCATAGTTAATTCTGGGTCAGTTCATGCAATCCAATGTGAATATAGATTACTGGCAGCGTTTGTCTGCAGTGCTCCATTGCCCAGCATGGTTTCTGTGCTTGGTTCTCTTAATTTGTTCTTTTGTTTGGATTGCAAGTGTGTAAAAGATGGACTTTTTCACAAATTAATGCTGGAAAAGACAACCCACATAATAGAGTGGTTAACTCCCAGYGCCGTGTACTTGCTGAAATCCAAATGCTCTTGGGAACAGTTTCCATTATATGTCACTGTTTGCTTTATATACTTTCCAAGCCACTCATGAGCTTCTCTCCACTCCCTTACTTCAAAGATATTTTTGGAAAAGCATAGGCTAAGCTGTTGCTAGAGACCTGAAAAAATCTGGAAAAAATTTCCCTGGCACTGAAAACTTCTACTTCTTTTGTTTAGAAAGGATCAGGACAAAATGATCCTCTCTCCTTTCCTCTTTGCATAATGAGGATGCATATAAAGCCTCTCTTGGTTTGGATGTAAGGATGATAAGTTAGCACTGAGGGGCATATCCCACATGCACAGTTTGGAGCTGTGCTTATGCAAACAGCAGCACTGATGTAGATGGCATCAGGAGTTTTATTTAGTACTGCCTTCCCAGGGGCACAACTTCTGGGGCTGGGCTGGCAACCAGGATCCCTGGAAGTACATTCAGGCTTTGTAGTAAGACTGCAAGGAAAATTTCCTTTTGATATGATATGGGTAGCTTCCTTTCTTAGGTCAGTTCAAACCATCAAAAGCTATTTTTCTTTTATCCTTTTTTTTTTTTTTAAATTTAAAATCCCCCAACTCTATTTTCCAACATGGCTAAGAAAAAAACATTTGCCAGACCTCTAGGTAATGTAAATCCATGGATTTTTATAAAGTTAAAAATCAGGTCTCAGCAGGTGATAGGGCTTGGGAGGATTTTCTGTTCCTGTTTTGTAGGTTGAAACACGATGCAGTTCTTTGCGCTTCACATGTAAAATCACAGAACGAATCGTGACTTCAGAGGTACACTGAAGAAGCCRTAAAGTCTTTCCATGCACTGAATTTTGAAGACTTTCACCTTTAGTTTTTTCAACTTTCTCAACTTCCTGTACTTTACAATCTCATTTCATTWCCCAGGCATTCTACTAATGTGTATCAAACATACCCACATAATCTCAAAATACATAGACCAGGCAAAGATTGTGCCAGAGAAGCCTTGTCAGACAATGCAAGGCTCTTTGCCTGACGTGGAGAGTGAGGAATTAGTAATTTCTCATCTCTGTTTCTATGTCTATGGGTCTCTAGAAGGTGGAGCAGCCACCATACTGTGTCTGCAGATGAGCTGATAACTCTGGCTGGCCTGTGCGCAGAGCCTTGGGAAAATAATTCTTAGAAAAGGGACTTAATCAGCTGCCTCACTATGCTGATTTGCACATAATTGTGTCTGTCTTTTAAAGCCAGAGATAAAAGGACAGAATTTGACACCTGCTCATTGCTCATTTCCCCAGCAGCTCTCCAGGCTGGAGCACAGTTGCAGGGTTTGAGCGAGGAAAAAGGTTTTGGCACCCGGGTTGTCAATGGAAGGGAGAGGGGTTTGCAGGAATGCTTTGCAGCACTTGACAGATGAAGCCCAAGGCATGCCTTGCAGTCTTGGGTATGGAGAGGATTTAATTTTTTACTCTGTCTAGCTGAACTCAGTGTTTCTTTTCTTCTTTTCCCACAATGTCATATCTGCAGTTTTATTTAAACTCAAAATTTTCATCCTCTGTGCACTCTGTTGAGCTGATATTTGAGGTTTCCTTTGCCTCAAAATGCATTGATGGGAAAGAAAGGATTTCTAGGCTCTTACTTTAAGCCTTTTCTCAGAGAATTCTCCTTTAAACAGCATTATTTTTATTTCAATTTACTTTTCCTTGTGGTTGGGTTTTCTTTTATCCCCTCTACACTCTTCCTGCATGTCCTGTAAATCCTCAGGCTTTACCTTTGGTTTAGTGTAAGAGTTATTCCTGTAAGAGGCTGGCACCTCAATGAGACAGCATAGGGATTTTGAAAACTTACAATTAAGATGTTTTGCTTTATCTTCTGGAAGTCACCTTCCCCTCTTACTACTTTTTGGTAGCTTATTAGTTCATTTCTACTTAGTGAGAACTTACTTCACTTCCCAGGACAGGTTAACTCCCCCCTAAAATGTTTCAGAATCCSCACGTGGAAGGCTGGTGCAGTGCTCACTTCCTTGCCCCATCAGATTTGAGATCTGAGATACATWAATAAAGAATTTTTTATTTATTTGGGGTTAGGTTTGGAATTTTTTTATTTTTATTTAATTGTTTCTGATTGTCTGGCAATGCCATCTTCCCATCCCAGCAAAATAGGTCTGTGTAGTTATAGGTGCCATACATGCTAAGCTCTTAGGAACATGAGCATTGTGGTCCCTAAGAGGTTATAGTCTTTGTCCCTGAGTGCTTATAGTCCAGCATTTTATACCTATCTATATCTATCTACATATCTATATCTATATCTATATCTATCTATATCATCTATATMTATATATATMTRTATCTATATAATCTATCATTTATACAATCTATATCTATCTATATTTATATCATCTATATCTATATCATCTATATATCTATATTTATATCTATATCATCTATCTATATAAATATAGATATAGATAAACACACACACATGTAAATATATATGAATCTCTGTTGTGTGCTATAAAGATATATATGGTATATGTAAAAAAAAAAGGTGAGCAGGGAGGATGAATAGGAAAAATAATATACCAGAGTGATGAGAGAGAAGTAGTTTTGCACACAGGTTGTAGCCCAAGGGTAGCAGTGAGCACAGTTTGCCACCTCTGCAGCAATCATCACCAGGTTTCTGTGGTTATTGCTGTGTGACCTCAGCAGTGGGTTTYTGCTGGCACAGGAAAAGATGGGGTCATTACGAGGGAATTTAGCCTGGGCTGAGCTTTACTGCCGTATCTGGAAAGCTGGGAATGAGATCCATGCAAGGTGCCACGTGGACATAACCAGGTCATGGACCTAGAGGATGATGTTTGGTGCAGGGACTTCAGGAGAGTAGAAAGTTTGAAGGTCTCAAAAGCAGAGATGAAGTGACTTTAATTTTTAAGGTGTATAATCCAGTTAGATCTCAGAGGACAGCTTGGCAGTGTAGGCAGAGCAAAAAGGTCAGTTTTGGAGAAGTTCTCTAGAAAGTGGCATCAGGATTTAATCACAGGCTGTGGAGGTATGAGTCATGAGAGGATATCAAGTCAAAGTGAAAGCTGAGATTGGCAGGAAGGAATCTGATTTTATTTCTGAAATTAAGACAGGTATGGGGAGAAAAGGATTTCATGAAAAATTCAGGAGCTAGGTTTTAAGCMTGTTCAGTTTTAGAAGTAGTAAATTATTAACAGAAATATCTCCGAGAAAGGCCAAAAGTAGTTTGGTTTGATGACTCTAGACTTAAAGATTTCTTGTTTTCTCTAAGCTTGATTGTTATTTGAATGTTCATATCCAATCTAGCAAGGAAAACTATGGATTTGTGTCACAGAGGATGACTGGAAACTTCCATTTACACATATCTATTACTGCAGTTCTTTTGTGCATTCAAATTGGATTTTGAGACAGGTCATGATACAGAAGCAGGATGCAATCAGAATAAAGAAGTCATAGTAGGGTTTGAGAGTTTCCAGCTTGCACCTGCCTGGGTTATTGTCTCATGCCTTAATGCAAAAGTGAATTAAACATACATAGGGAAAACGGGAAAACATTAAGACAATCCATTGGCAAGTGAAACAATTAGGAGTCGTCAAACTGAAATACGCTGTGAGTGAAATTCAAAGAAACTTTATGGAGAATATGTTCATTTTAGTGGGATCTCCAGTGTGTGGACATTGGTACAGATGGCCTGGTACCCACAGGTCRCTCCTGCACAGGCCCCACGATGGCAGTGTCTGTGCCTGGCCCTGTTTGGTGCCCTCATTTAGCTCAGCTGGGTGCATTTCAGTCGTGGCTGGGCTAAAGGAGGCCTGTGAGGCTCAGTGTGCTCCTGCTCATGTTTACACAGCCACTGAAACATGGTAAATCATCTACCTGCCTGTTAAAGGGGGGGTCATACATTATCTCGTACCAGGCTGTGCCTGATCTACAAAGACAAAAATTCTTATGGCCTGGATATCTCATGCAGTCTCTCATGGGGTTTTTTTTAAGACAAGTATGGAAAATGAGTCACAGACCCACAATTTTTTCTTCAAATAGTCAGTATAACTTTTTTTTACTTAAAGCATCTTGCACTGCTGTCTCTGTACATCTGGGCATGGAGATACTGCTGTCTCATCTCTCTTTTCACCTGCATTTGAGTTCCTTCTGCTTCAGACAATACCTCAGAGATCTCTTCCTACAGGCCTCAAAAAAGACAATTATACTACATGTAGGATTAGTTTAACCAGCAACTTAAAAAAAACAAACAACTCCCTGTTAGGTGTTACSTCTGTAAGAACCCAGAGCCCCTCTCTGTGCTTGTTGAATGGGTAATGCAGAAAATATTGTTTCCACTTGAAATGGTAGAAAATACAGAGAAAAAAAAATCCACTTCCATATTGCCTAATTCCATGATATTTTGGGTAAGTAAGCTGTGTGACTGAACTCTCATATTTGACTTTTCATGCTYAAAATTGAGTACAGCAGCCTAGTTTTGTGTCTCTTCTGTTAAATAAGCTTTACTTCTCCTGTGAGCAGTTGTAGTTCACTGCCATCTCCATGGCAAACGTGCCACAATCACCACCCTTGTCACTGATTTGTAGAGCAGGTAACACTCCCTGGAGGTCTGCAATCCATCCAGTGTCTAGACTAAACCTGCTTTGAGGCTGAGACATGCTCCCAAAACAGCACAAAGTGCTGTGGGCTCCTTTYTTACCATTAACTTTTGCAGCCACAAGTCAGACACTCTGACAAAGTTGGCATGAGGCTTTTCAAAATCTCTTCTACAGAGGGAGAGGTTTGTCCAACATCCATCACTGCAGAATGGCAGGAAAAAAAAAGGAGAAAATTTAAAGTCTCATTAAGCAACCAGTGAGGAAAGAGGTGATTTGCTTTCAGTGAACTCTAGGTTAAGTTATGTCATGGTGTGATTTTTAGGTTTGTCCTGTGCAGACCCAGAAGTTGGACTCAATGATCCTTGTGTGTTCCCTTCTAATTCAGGGTATTATATGATGCAGTTAATTCCTGCAGAGGTTTTGCACAAAGCTGCCAATATACCAAAACCAGTGCTATATGATACTTCCTCATAGGTTTTAATTTTGTTTAAATGTATTATAGGGCTTTTTCCCCCTCCTTTTTTTTCCCCCCCACAGGGCTGGATTAGAATGCTCTGAAAATAGTCCTGACACAGACAAGCTATAGAAATAAAGTTTTCCATAACTTAAAATAACATGCAAATCCCAGGCTTGTGAAATTTCAAACACAAGGCACACACCGTATGGCAGCCTGACCTCCAGGCTGTGTAGCAGATAATAAAAGAAATTTTGTCAAACCTGCTTGTGATTAACAGACAAAGAAGAGTTGGCCCATGTTCATAAACGAGACTATTTCAGCAAGCTGGGGCCATGTCATGGAATATTTTAAAATAAGTCAAAAGAGCTCAGGCTTACTGGAAAACACRGAGCTTTGAGCATCTTAAAATCTCAGAGATCTGCCCTTGTGCATTTAGATTAGGACTGGGCACAAGCAGAATAAACTCTGAAGTGATTTTTCACTTGATAGCAAATTGGGCAAAGCACCAAATCACAGGTTATCTTGGCTGCCAGAGGATGAGACAAGCAGGTGCCATCCATGTGCCAGCAGTTTCTTAGGGAAGGAGAAATGTCTGTCATAAAAGGCAAGTGTGAAGTAAAATAACTCCCACCAAAACCAGGGAGGTTAAACTGAACTGACACGTTTCTGAAATAAATCTGTGCTTRATGTGCATTCAGGTTTTAAGATCCCAAGCAGAAGCTRGAGGCAGTCAAACCCCAGAGTCACRTTCATGCTTCCCTCCTCAGCCAGYGTGACCCTGTTTTCTGGAGTTAATGGAAGAAGGTTGTACCACATTTAAATGTTCATARCCAAGATCAAGGAGTGCTRRAACTGAATGCTGGTCACATGTCTGRAGCTTAAAATTGGACATAAACATTGCACTGATTTGGAGGAAGAAATCTTACTCAGGGCAAAGGACAAGGTTGAGGAATCCTTTTGCAAGCGAGTCCCAGGGGATGCTGCAGCATCCTCAGCCCGTTGCCATCACAGAGTTAAGAACAGACACAAACTGGGAACAATTTGGCAAGAAAGATAATGGGACCAGTTGGGATCTGTCATCAGCATACTGGGCACTGCAAAAGAGTGATTAAATAGGAAGACAYGGACAATTATCAAACACTAATTGCTTATTGTAGCTAGAACTAGATTTTAAATGTGTTTTTCTTTTTAATTGCTTTTGGAGCAAAAAATAAAAGTGTCCTTAATTTAATTCTAAAATGTTTGGGAATGGGAAGTCTGCCAGGAACRGGGCAGCTCAGAGGTCCTGTGAAAGCAATTGCCTCTTTCACCAGCCTACATTCATGTCCAGTTATCCCATCCTCTGCCAACKTTCCTCTTTTCTGGTTCATGCCCCGATGTTGGCTGAAGGTCTCTGGGTTGTTGGTACTTGCAGGAAGCTGCAATAGTTTGTTCATATCCTTTTCTGTATTTTTCATTCATCACTGTCCAAGGGCCTTGACCCAAAGAGAAGCTGAACTCTTCAGGTCCACAAGGGGTTTGGAGAAGCAAAAGCTGAGTATGAGGGCAGTTTTTAGGACAGGACTAGCAGTGGTTGACAAGGTGAGATATCTGTGTAGTTTGAAGCTGTTACAACACAAACGTCTGTATACCTCTGTGCTCTGGTACTGCTGACAGCAGGGAAGTTCAGCAGTGGCTGGGTTTGCCTCACTATTGTGTCAGTATAACAGTGAATGGATATGAGGATGTTATTCCAAATTAAGATGTTCAGGTTTGGTGCAGGGAGCAGGTCCAAATCATAGACARAAGGTTTAATGCAAGTATCTAAGAGGGTCTTGTGTTATTAAATAACCATKCAGCATTTTCCTGATGAAAGTGACAGGGAACACAGTTTCTATATTCATAGAAATATCTTTTGTATGGATGTATTCAGCTCTGAAAGGGCTGCAGGACCTCATCATGCACAAATTAATGTAACCAAATCTGCCTCTCTGTGTGCAAATAATTTGCAGGAATGGTTTGGAAAATGAAAGGAAGCTGCTCTACATTAGGGAGAACAAGTGCAAAGAGGGGAAACAGAAGCAGTGTTTAGTCTCATACTTTGGAGGAATACAGGAAAATCCAGGGGTCCTGTTGTCTCAAAAGAATGCCACATGTCACCTGTTCCTTTGAGCTGCCCCAAAAACCAGCTGATAAATCTGTTGCTGACTTGACACAGARCATGAGGAGAGGGATGGGAAACTTGCTTGTGTGGAGACTGCTCTGTACAGAGAATTTGCCTTTACTAYGGATTTTTTCCTCCTTTCTGATCTTTTCTTGCAGCTGCATAAAATGTAAGATCAGAAATTGGGAGAATTGATTAAACCTATTTCTGAATAAATGATCTCAAAAAGAATTCCCTTTTCATTGTTAAGTTTCTTACAAAGTCTTGAACAAATACTCTTTCAAAAAAGGTTAAGGGGAAAAAAAAAAAGAAATATAGAGAAGTTGTTCCAGACATCATGGCTGGCCCTTTCTGTGTTCTTTTTAAGGYAATTAGAAGGACAGCTGGCCTGGGCAAACATTTTAATCAGCATTTTAGATTTTTTGAGCACAGAAAAACTGAATCATTCCATGAGTTCTTCATTGCAGCAACTCTAGCATGGGCTCTGGGTCTTTGGCTTTCCTCCATCAAAGTAACTGATGGGCATTATCCAGAGATGTCAGTGATGCTGCTGCTCCTCTCCCCTCCTCAGGCCATGGCTCTCCTGGTTCACAGACCAAATGAGTCAAATTAGTATTTTTAAATAAACAATTGCAATGGTTGATTGACAGAGTACCCTAACTATAACAGCAAAGCTAGGCAAGACTTCATTTTCTTGATTTTCTGGTTTTTCTTTCATGTGGGCAGTATTTACTCATCTGGACATCTCATACCTGGAGTTTTTTTGGCCAACTTGTTTGTGCAAAGCCATTCCTCTGTGGGGTGTTTGCTCAGAGTCCTGGGCCACGTTCTCAGCTGCAGAGAATGGCAGAGRCCAGTGCAAGTGCATCAGCTGGGGATTCAACATCCAGTTTAAAGGGAAATATCCAATGGAAATTTCTCCATCCCTCCCTTGTAAAGATCAGCAAAACCACCCTGCCTTTCTCTGCAGTCTGTTTTGTTTTCAAATCAGCTCAAAAATGAGTGAGGAGAGAAAACATTGTTGGAATATGCATTTCCACTGGGATTAAATGTATTTGTATGTGGCTTTCCAAAATTAAACTTGGACAGTGGCAAAGAGGGACTTGGGTGTGAAAATGCAATTGGCCRTGACTCAGGACTCTTGATATGCAGGGGGACCAATGAGCTCTTGCATGGGAACTTGACAAAGTGGCAAGAACAACTTACTGTGTGTTAATATGAGCAGAGTAAATAACACAAAATGTTATTAATGTTTGGTGTTCAGTTCCAAGAAACTCCTTTGGGTGATGTAGACACAAGTGCACCTGGCAGGTGATGGTAAATGATGTTTTTCTTGTGGAATAGTCATTGTCTTCCTGATAGTAACATTCATTCCCTTTTCTTGAGAGTTCTGAAGTCCTGAAAGAAAGACATTATAAGAATACTGATGTGTTATTTTTACATAATAGTCTCTCACAGACTTCCTTTGRTGGCAATAAGCATCACCCATCAGCTGGGCCACGAAGCAGCTTTTCCATCTTAAAGATTAATTYGTGGAGATCCTAGAAGGCTTGGCAAAGGCTGTCAATGAAAAAGCAAGGCTTTCCAATCACCTTTCTCAGTGGTTGTTGCAGCCTCATCCTCCACCTTCCAAAATGTGTTGGATAACATTTTCTCTCTGGATACCATAATCACTTAGGGAAGGTCCTAGAGGGAAAAGAGAATGGCCCTGTGCCTGTYCATTAATGTGTGGCAGAGACATTGCCTGTTCTTTTTTCGTGGCTGTCAGGCATTGCAGGGTAATTTTGGCACCCAAGGATGCCAACACAAGTGGGCATTGTAGGTAAATGAGCAGGAAAAGGGGTGGGGAGGAMAGCATTCTATTGGCTTATTGCATTACTTCAAAAATGATTTAACTTTTAATTAAAGGAGTTTGGGAGATTGCTAGGTCTTTATGCTTCCCCCACTTCTGTCATCCAGATTTTATGCTGCCACTTTTAARATGCAATTTTTAAATGCAGTTGGAATTAACTTGGTCCTTCTAATTTTCTCAAGTGCTGTTTCTCTCGTATCTGAATCTTYGTAGGATGGAGACACAGCCACGACTGATTTCTGTGCTAGTGACTGCATCTTCTGATTCAGAGCTCCTGTACTCTGAAGCCAGTAATGATTCACTCTCACAGCAGTGGTGTGAGCAGTCTCAGCTTTTCTATGCCATCTGTGTGAGGGAGCTGAATCTGCAGAAACGGGACCCTGTGCACATGGCTTTTCCTCTGCTCATGGATGAAAATATTAAAGCAAATCCGTCTGGTCCATGAGATGTTTTCTGTGTCAGGAAGGGAGTAAAGCTGCCTGTCAAACCAAGCTGTTCTCCCTGATGAAAGGGGGCTGTTTTAAAACACTCCTTTCCATAGTATTTTGCACGCCAGCCATGTGTGCGCTCTCATCTGACATCTCATTGAGATCCTTGGCTCTGGTACTGCAGGAGGGAAGTGTGTTCTGGGAAGGAAGGAAATGATGTCTCAATACACAAACACATGTGCACACACACACACACACACACTTTTAAATCAGTCTAAAATAATTGAATTTTTCTATTTTTTTATTTTTAGGAATGAAAAAAAAAATTCATCTGGTTGAGCCAGACTTAAATGCTTCCCTTTTGTTTGGATTTTCTATTTTCTCATGAAGATACTAGAAAGAAATGCTCTGAGCTATTGTTAGATACAAAGGTGGAGACAGAGGGCAAAGGGTTCATTTACAATTCCTACAGCAGACCATTGAAGCTAAGAGGCARTTGATGAGCAGCTTGAAAATATAGATTCATCCACTAAGCTTAGGGAGTGTTTCCAAAGGTTTTTGCTGGTCTGGGGATCTAACCCTTTGTACAGCAGTAAAACCCATGGGTGCAGGAAGCAGAAAACAAGKGGGTTGTTGTTTTTGKTTTTTTTTTAGTTAATGAAAGGAGCCATCTTGCAGAGAGAAGCTTGGAAACATAAACTGATATAAAGTAAGGCATTGATATAAATGCACTGCTTTTGATGGAAGCAACTGGACTTCAGCTCTGTGCCAGGAGATGGGGAAGCATAAAACAGATGCACATTCTTTGTGTTTTGGTGTTGGAACCAAGGACACTCCTCTGGCTGCCCTGGATGATTCAAGACCCTGGCAAGGGGCTCAAAGATGTACAAGCCACAAGAGTTTGAGTAGAKTGATAGTTAATTTATCACAGGGGAAAAAGTAGAATTTTGGGGATTTAGAATTGGGGTTCARGAAGCAAGATGGAGGAATCTGGGCATGTCCTGTCCTTCTTCTTGTTGTCCTCCATCTTCTGCTGTGATGGTGACACTACTTGATTGGTTTAGAATGGAGACAGACTGTCTAACATAGGTGATAGGTATTGGAAAATTGTTGTAAATAAAGTACACGTAGTTCTTAGTATAAAAAGTCAACACCACCCAAAGGGTACGCGCTGTGCCACAACCTGACCTGCAGGACAGATCTTAGCAGGTCAGAGAAGGAATGTAATAGATAAGAAAAAMTAAACAACCTTGAAAAGCAGAACCAATGAATCTCAACWWCTTCTTTGGTCGTGRGGCYGGGAAAAAGAGACTTTCTGATGCCTCGGGGTCATCTCAACCAGAGAAGCCTGAGATTTTGGGAAATCCCAGTCAGTCAATGCCTGATAATGGGSATTATATAACCACTACTTCACCTCCATGACCTTAGGGCAATTCTGCAAGAAGCAGATTGATCATGCTGGGAGGACAGCCCATGGCATTAGAGTGTGCTGCTGCAGGAGAAATCCAATGCCATAAAGGTTTTCTAGCCCTTCCCTAAAATTCAGTGRTGATTATCACTTCCTTTCAGAGAATCACAGAGATGGGCAGGGACCTCTGGAAATCACTGTGGTCCTATCCCTGTTCARACAGGGCCACCTAAAGCCRCTTGCCATGGACCRTGTGCAGATGGCTTTTGAGWATCTCCAGGGATGGAGACTCCACAACCTCCCTGGGCAACCTGTGCCAGTGCTGGGCCTCCYTCACAGGAAAGAAATTATTTCCTGGTGGTCAGAGGGAGGCTCCTGTGTTTCAGTGTGTGCACGTTG
This sequence comes from Cardinalis cardinalis, assembly GCA_014549065.1. Lineage (NCBI taxonomy): Eukaryota > Metazoa > Chordata > Aves > Passeriformes > Cardinalidae > Cardinalis > Cardinalis cardinalis. The sequence continues at coordinate 3,695,129 of JACDOX010000050.1, forward strand.
ATCCTGCCACTGAGTCAAAGAGCCTGGCTCTGTCCTCYCACCTCCCTCCAGGTGTTCATCCACATTGCTGAGATTCCCTGGAGTCTTCCCCAGCCTGAGCAGTGCCAGTGCTCACATCCTGTCCTCGTGGGAGGGATGCTCCAGTCCCTTAATCCTCCTCATGATCCTGCATTGGAGTCTTTCCAGTGTGTCCCTGTCTCTCTTGTAAYGAAGAGCCCAGAACTGGACACAGCACTCCAGGACTCCTCAACAGTGTTCTAATTGTCCAAAAAAAAAAAAAAAAGAGAAAGGAAATTTTGGAACAGGGGCTGTTCCAACTGGGTCACCCACTGGTTTTGGATAGCTTCAGCTTGAACACTGAAGGGTTTTTTTGTGCTCTTTTTGCCAAACCTCTTGTATCTGATACTGCTGAATTTGGGCAGCTCTGGTTGAGGAGAGGTTTTCATCTGGGTACCTCAGCTTTGCTGGCATGACCTCTGGAATAAATGTTCTTTTCTGAACTTTTTTATTTTTTGGCAATAACTTTAGTTTGTTTTTTATCCAGTGGCTGTGTTGAGGCTTGTTCAGTTTGCCAGGCTAAAGGGCATCATAAGAACATGCATCATTTTGCACTTTTTGTCCARAGCAACAAAACAAAACTAAGTTAAAAAAATCATTTTGGTATAATTTTTTTTTACTGTGAAAACTCCTGAAGCATAAAAATAGTGTCTTTCCTTGAAGAAGGGATATTACTAATGTAAATCCAATGCAGAGGAATAATATGATGTATGTCAAAAGGCAAGCATCCAAGGAGGAGCAGGAGTGATGGAAATGCCTCATGGGCATATGAGATTGTGGGGATAGGTATTCACACAAAGGATGCTTTCTTACATGTGCCCAGGGCTTTCTCTTATCTCTGAACATGAACCCATAGTGAAATAGAAATGTTCCTATATTAATAGTGCATTGGAGATAACCCTCAGCTGAAAAATACAGTAATACTGCACAACTGGGAACCCTTTCAGAGCAGGGAATTGGACTGGCAATTTCATAGTGTGTTGGTAATGAAACATTTTGGTTCTGTATAAGCAAATGGGCAAGGTTAATGGACACATTACTCTGGCTGTCATTGTCCCAGCAGTAACCAATTTAGAGGCTTTATATTTTCTGCTGTCCCAGTAAGGGAAAGAAAAGTTGAAAATTAAAAATAGAAATCCCAGAGTGATTTAAAGTGCAAAGAGTGAACAAGCTTGTAGTACTCCAGTATAGTTTTAAAATCCCTCTTTTCCTTATAATCAGTATTTTAATTTATGTCTTACATTGCAAATTCTGCCAATGTCTGTCCTGCTCCAAAAGCTCACCTCCACACAGAAGGATTTATTCTGGCTGTAACACATGRACATGAGCCTCCAGCCCTGGATCTCTCTAGCTGTTGTTTGTATTGATGGTTCCTGTTTGTATTTCCCTTCACCTCATGCTGTTGATTTGCAGAACCATGAGAAATGGTCTATGGCTTTGGCCTTCAAGGGGGATGTTAAAAAAATATCTTCTGGTTCCTGTGTATATGTCATAATTGAGTTTTTTTCATAGCTCTTTCAACAGCTGTGGACAGATATCAGGCCCTCATGAGCTGGTTTTTCTCAAGCAGGTGCCCTGCACAACAGCACAGCACTGGGTTTTCTCTCCCAGRATTAACTGTCCCACACTCCTGGTTTCATTGAGGTTACTTTTTTCCTGTTGAGCCTCCTGTCAAGATTAATGCAGTTTCTGAAGCAGGTGTCCAGCCTAATGAGGACTTGTTTCCTTGCTTTGCAGACATCCTGGTTGATGGCAAGGTCTGTGACTGTGACGTGGTGGTGACCTGCCAGGTGGGGGACCCTGTCCCCCTGCAGGTGAAGTTGACCAACTGGAGCAAGCACAGCGTGGGGCCCTTTGCTCTGACCATGATGCCCTACCAGGATTACCAGAATGGGGTGCACAACTATGAGCTGCAGGATGCCATCACCTTCGTGGGCTCCAACACCTTCCACATCGACACCGTGAGTTCTCTRGTCACAAGTATCAGCATTTTGAGTGATGTGCATTTGAAAGGGGCTTCATTACTCTACTGTGCATTTTAAAGCAGATTAATTTTTGGAAARCCCCATGATTATGGCAGCTATTGCTAACAGGGCTGCTGCATTCATCTGGAATGGTCTCTCAGAAATGGTTAAAGACTGCAATTTCCTACCATGTAAACCACTAGTAAATTATCAGAGGCAGCAATTTCTGGTCACTCCAGATCTGGCTGAATGTGAATGGGTAACCCTAGATTGAATGTTCAATACCATATTGCCAGGCCCTTGAGTCTCCCAGCACAGCCTGCAGTAATAGATTTTAAATAACTTTTTTTTTCTTCAGTCCATAAGAAACATTCCCCAGGCTGAGCCAAGGAACTCAGCAAATCAGTTCTAGTCAGGTCCTGAGGAAACACAACAGACTGCAAAAAGAAAATGCTAAGCATTAATGGCCAATCTGATGAGCTGGTTCATTTCCTGGATGCTTAGCATACTGTTATAAAACCATAAAGAAATGCATAAAATGAGGAAAAAAAAATCTTTTAAAAACAATTGAGATTATGATTTTTCTCTCAATTTCTCAAGAAAATTCAAGTCTAGGAGCTTTTTGCTTCTAAGGCAAGAAAAATACAGATAACACTACTCTCTCTCACATCCTTYCCTCCCAAAAATGCAGCAACAAAATACCTGGGATGAAAATTYGCAGGCAATGCTGCAGAATGGAATGAGCAGCATTTCTGATAACTCATGAAATAAACATGAAGAATGGGGTGAGTGTTTGGGATTGTGCTTAGGACCTTTGTTTAGGTCAGCTTTTCAGATTGGTAATAAAATATACCTGTCAAAATTAAATATATAAGTGAACTTTAGTCAGAARGAAATTAAAGGTTAATCACAGAGATAGTCACCATGCATATTTTTCAATTATGCATCACAGAAGAAAATATTTCTAAAAGCTAATGAGCATGAAATATACSATCAACTTGATTTTTAATGGGGGCTAACTGCATTCTTGTAGCTGAATAATTTAAATATGCCAACAGAAATCATCCAGGGATGGCTTTCTTTGACTCTGGTTCTGACAATGTGGAGTTTTTAATCAGAGTGGTGGCGTTTGGATGCCCAGCTGCCAAAGGGCCTGACCCTCCAGGCTAATGAGGGAAAAGRGAGATGTCAGTGTGATGTATCCTTACCTTCTGATTGAGTCTCCTACGGGGCAAAAAGTCAGGAGGTCGCGTCTCTGGTGCCTGCCCAGGCAGCCTTCTCATACGTTCCGGTCCCTGCCTTTGCCCCATTGCTCAGGAGTTTGACATTTCTCCTGTAAACACAATCCCCAAGAAGTTAAAAATAGAATTGTTTTCTGCTGCTTGTCCTTCTTTCCATACAAAAAGGTGAAATGAACAAAATGTCGACTCTTAGACAAGAAGTGTTACATTTCACTGTGTGTGGTGTTGGCACTACACAGGCTCCAAGGGAAAGTGCTTGGTCACCTTCTTTGGGGTGTAGRGCCCTGATTGTGGAAGAATATACTTTATGCCTGCCAGAGGCTCTTTCTCCCTCATAATGACTAATTTAGGAATAGAAAATAGATTTCAGAAAGTTCCACCTGTTTGGGGGGGATGAGGGGAAGTCCTGGTTTGTGCATTTGATGCTTTGGGRAAGAACCACCATGCTCAGAACTCTGCTTATGCTCTGAGTTTGGCCAAAAGTCAGACAGGTACTGGTTAGAGAACCAAAGAAGCTCATGGCTGGGTGAGATGAAAGACAACCAGAGTTTCTCTTTTTTATAAACAAAAGTTCAGATACTGGACCAGATTCCCTGCTGGTTTTCTACTTGGTGCTGCTGTATGGAAGCTGTTAAAAATGTCCCCATCATTTTTTTAACCTGAGGTCGTGAGCACTTGACTATTTTTCTTGTTTAGTGGAAGTGGCTTGAGGTGCTGCCCTTTCCCAGCTGCTTGTGAAAGATGCTCCTCTCTCCCCCTGCAGGCCCATCAGGACAGATGCTGCGAGGACTTGTTTTTGTGCAAAGTTGTCCAGTTTAGCAAAAACCGCGTTGGTCAGCAGTTTAAGTTAATTGGGCTGACTTCACACTGACACTGGCACAAGGATGCTGACATGATTTATTGCAGGGCTGAGCTGGGTGGGAGGGAGGATGGAGAATCAAGTCTGGTTTGGTGTATGACTGTGCATGGTCAAGAACGAGTGGGAGCATCAGGTATTGCAGCAAGGGCAGATACTCCTCACACCCTGAAAATTCACTCTGTTGTCAGGCAGAAACTTCATTATTGGTACATAAAGCCCCAACAGATCCCTCTGCCTTCCTAAATGTTAAGTCTCATGCTCAAAATTCACTGTTATTTTTGATTCCAGACTAAAAAGTCTCAAAGCAGTTTCTGCTGCTACCTGGAAGACAAGGGACATATATGGGGATTTTCAGGATGCACATGCTGCTTTGCAGTGTGAATATAAATTGTTGAAAGGGTAAAAGTCACACAATTTTGTATTTCCCTTTCTTGTGGCTTGAAGTCCAAGTTAGAAGATTTATCTTGGAAGTAATGTAGTGATGCTTCTTCACCTCTTTGTACTTTTACCTCAGTTCAATGCAGCAGCCTGGGTTTGTGTCACAAAGTCTCTGTTGGATATGATACTTCAAAAAGCAAAGTCTTTTCTGGAAAATTTTTGAAGGATATTAAGTTATTTCCATGCATTTTAAATTAAGTAAAGTCTGCATTTTTAAGCACAACTTCTAATTTGGCTAACCTTGCTTTTCTTTGTATTTGACAGAAAAAGTGACTTTCTCCATTATGACTTAAATATTTAACATTTTTTATTCAATGGGTGATTTTGAAACATGAGTTAACATGGTGAAACTTATCCATTAAAATACAGTGGATTTATTTTTTTAATGTTGCTTCACAACATAAAGTTTATCTTTTGCCCTGTTATTTTCTTAGTTCTTACCTCTGTTTTTTGTTGAATAATTAGTTCATCAGACAGAGTTGCTTTTTTGTCAAATTAAAACCAAAAATATTGCCTTCTGTGGAGAATCCTGTAACTCTCAGCAATTCATCCTCTCTTGTTGTCCCTGCTTGTGCCATCGCTTATCTTCAAGCAGGATTTTTTCCTGTGTGTGTTATCACACACAAGATCAAGCGATTGGTAGTGGGAGATGAGGAGAAATTCATTAGTAGATGGTCATTTTGAATCAGCTCAGAAGCCATGGTGAACATTTGCTCACTTCTGGCAGGTCCTCTGTGGCCCATCTGGAACAAATTATTTTTCTTGGCACTGTTTTATTCACACTGTAAACTCTTTGGGGCAGCGAGCAGTAGCTGGCACCAGCCCTAATCTCCAACTGAGCTCCCTAAGTACTACAGCAGTATAAATAAGTAGTAATTAGTTCTAAGCAATCACAGTCCCACATGGTAGCCTAAATCAGGGAAGGATTAGGATGCAGCTAGAAACTTAATTTTTCTTCTATCTTGGTGGAACAAAGGACTAATGTGGATTTTTTTCCCTTGATTTTCGATCATTATTTTCTGAGGTACAAGCTGCTCATCTTTGTTTCCATGAATGGTGGAATTTTAATAAAACCTGTTTTAACTCTGCCCTGGCTCAGGAGTGTCAGCATCCTGATGAATGATTCAACAGACACAGAGGCACAGGTCTGGGCAGTGGCACAGCACAGCTGTGTGCTGCTGGGCAGGAGGACAACACGAATTTGATCTGGGTCAGGCACGAGTCGTGCTCCTCATGGCTGAGCTGGGTCAGGCACTGCAGGCTGTGGGGTGCTGTGTCCTGCCAGCCATGCAGGTGACCACCTCAACAGGCCACTCTGAGTGGCTGAGCAAATCATCAGACTAATGCAGTTGTCTTGGTTTGGAAAGACAGGAGTCTGCTAAGGAAGGCAGGAGTCTCTCCTGAAATGGAGAATGTAAACCCTCCCCACCCCTCCAAATTGCTATAAATTTTAAATTAAGKRGCYCAGGCAAAAAATAWGGGAGCAGGAAATAACGGTTCTTTAATAGGGAAGAAAAAAAATTAAAGGATAAAATAAACAATGCAGTACACTAGAACTACACTGACAGAGTCAGAACCCAACCTGACACCCTGTGGGGTGTTGGTGGCAATCCCATTGGAAATATGGCTRCAGTCCTCCTGGAGTGTCAGGTGTGGTTCTGTTGGAGCAGGGGGWYCTGTAGAGAAGGATGTATTCTTCCTCTGAAGATCCAGTGGAAGGAGAGGCAGCTGCTGTTYCTCTGGGGAATCCAGTRGAGAAAGTCATCCTRGTGTCCCAAAACCTCTGGATTAYATCTGGGTAGCAATGCTTGGCTCCTCCCTCTGGGCGGAGCATCTSCCAATGGRATGTTATAGTTCTTATCAGTCATGCACTGACATTCAATAGCCTGTWATCAACAGATGTCCCCTCCAGAGGGAGGTGTGAATGAGGTCACTCAAAGAGAGAGATAAAGCAAACTGCCCGCTAACAAAAGATAATCTGCCATACAGATGGTARTGGAATACATCTTGCAGTGYGATCTGGAACAGCAGTGTAGGGAACATTTTGCCTCATTCTGCATTGGATCATGTGAATCCTTGTGTTGAACAGCTGGCTTACATGTGGATTTCCACTTTACAGACATTYAGGTGGACTCAGTTCCAGACTGAGACACCTGGATGAGGAGGGGTTCCCAGGGCTGCTGCCCCACTGAGCTCCCGTAAGGCCGTGCAGGTGTGGTCTGCAGCAGGTGGAACCTGGCTCGTTACCACAGGGCTGAGATTCAGTAGCCAAAAAGTCAATGTTTGCCATCATACAGGTGCTGTGGGTATCCCACCAACTACCAGATGCTGTAAGACGTCCTGGGCATCTTCCCAGTCCTGTGCAGGTGTCTCAGTGCCACAAACCATCCCATTACCTGTGTTTAGGTAACTCTGTTCTGGCTCTGCAGGCTGCTTGGGGAGCCCATTCTGTGTCTGCTCCATTGCCTCATTGACTAGGTATCCTSCTTTTGTAGTAGGACCTTGGATACCTTGGACTCCTAAATGTAGGTTTAACCTCAAAATTAGTCCTGTGCCTGGTGTAGCASCTGGGCTGGATGTGACCCTCTACTGACCTGACTGCTGCAGCTGGATGTCTGATCTTTTGGGAATCTTTGCAGGCAGCTCCACTGGAGACTCAGCCTTACATTCCAAATTTGGTTCCTTTTTTGAAGGAAACATCTGGTAACTTCTGCAGAGCCACCTGCACTTGAGCAAGGCAAAGGCTTCAAGCTCATTTTGCTTCCCTGTTTCTTCTCCAAACCACGAGTGTTGATGCTGTGGTGGTGGCACAACAGACATGGGTAGAGCCCAAACCATGAATGTGATGTCTGGTGTTGATGCTGATGAGCCTGGAGCCACCTTCCTGCTTGCCAAGGGCTCTGAGCTGTGCTGTCACAGGCATTCCTTCATGGTGCAGCCAGATTAGGAGGAATGGACCAGGAGCTTGGAACAGCTCAGGGTGCTGAGTTWGCTGTTTGCCTGCACCCAGTGCTGGCATTAGTGCCTGCCCCTGCCCTCCTCTGCAGGAAAGCCCACATCAGCTCCAGTGAGGCAGAAATCAGGCAGGCAGCCCTGGGAGAAGGGCAGGGGAGCACGAGGGGACACGTTTGGATGTTGTTCTGCGTGTCCAGACGCGGTGCCAGAGGGCAGGAGCTGTTACCCAGCCAGGAGGGGAGATGCCAAGGACAGGGTCAGGGCAACAGCTGTGGCTGCTCTGATCCCTCACGTGGATGACATGATGATGATACAAGTTTGCTGTAGGTCAGCAGAAGTGCTCAACACCAAAACCAAAGGGAGCCTGGGCTCTCCAGCTCTGAGGGTGTGAACAGAGAGCCYSTTGTGCAGGAGCTGCAATTTAGAGTCACAGAAGCACAGAATGGTTTGGGTTGGAAGGGAACTTAAAGTTCATCTCATTCCAGCAGGGATACCTTCCCCTATCCCAGGTTGCTCCAAGTCCCACCCAGCCTGGCCTTGAACTCTTCCAGGGATGGGGCATCCATAGATTCCCTGGGCAGCCTGTGCCAGGGCCTCACCACTCTCACAGTAAAGATTTTTTTCCATATATATATATATATATCCTAAATTTCCCCTCTTTAAATTTGATCCCCTTACTCTTTGTCCTATCCCTACACATCCTGATGGAGAGCCTTTTCCAACTTCTCTGTAGCTCCTTCAAATACTGRAAGGTGCTGTGAGGTCTCCACTCAACCTTCTCTTCTCCAGGCTGAACAACCCCCCCTTTCTCAGCCTGTCTTCATAGAAAAGCTGCTCCAGTACCTTCAGCAGCTTTGTGGCCCCTCTCTGGACTTCTTCCAGTTTAGGGAGGTCCAGCAAAGCAGACTGGTAGCCCAGGGGACTATACAGGATKATGTCACCTGGCTAAAGAACCCAGCAGTGATAGTCCAAAAAAAAAAAGCTAGAACAGSAGAAAATGGAAACAGCTCATTCCCTTCACTTCTGAAAGCTACAGAGAATCAGCCTTGTGGAAGGTAGTGGCTGGAAGTTTTCAGCTCTCTGGAATATTACTGAGTTCCAAGCACTCCTGAAATCTTCTGTTGATCATGTGCCTTCCCCCTCTTCCCCACCATGACCTTCACATCATCCCTGTTCTGGTCTTCCCAAGCAGGGGCAAATTGTCCTTMAGCAAAGGGTGTCCATGAGCACTTCTCCAGTTCACACCCCTTTGTTCATGTCCCAGTTTACCATATAATGACATTTTTTGTAGTGGGGAACAGCCCTGATCACCTGTCTCAGAGCCTCAGCCTTTATTGGGACTCTTCTGCTGGGATGAAGCTGCCTTTTCACAATTTTGGGAAAARTTCCATCCAGTGGAATGGCTCTGTGTTGATTTGGTGTTTTGCATTTGCTGTAACTCAGTTCTAGGCATCCTGAAACTGGATTTAACATCTTGTGGAAGCAGATACTAATTCAAACATTATCACATGCTGAACAGTGGTGGGAGTGTTAAAGTTAGAAATTACTGAAGTGTCTTGCTGAAATGATGGACTGAGATATATTATTTGTTGTGAAGATATGGATTGTAGATGGATTTGTGATGAAGGAAGATACATAAATCTAGAAACAGTGTGAACTCTGTATATTTAATTTGGACAAGTAAAATCAGGATGGCTACTGTTTCTGGGAAGTTTCTTGCTAAACTTCATTATTTCAATGACAGTCACCCAAGTTCCTGATTGGAATTTGCAGTCAGATTGTGTCTCAGTAATAAGGGAGAATGAACTTACTTATTGCTAAGCTGTTAAATGGTGTTTAAACCATGTATTTAACATTAATTCAGAGATGTGATTTAGAACTTTAATAGAGATGTTGGTAAATACAGTCTAAGGAGAGATTTAGGGTGATCTCTACCTTAAACAAATTCTGTTTTGGAATCAGTGACTCCTAAAGGTTCATATTCTGTTTTGAGCTGTGGCACAGATTTACTGCATGAGTGAATAACAGGATTAATTTTTTAAAGTAACATTTTTACTAGAATAGGGACGAGATGTTTACTCCTTTTTGTACGAAAGCATTATTAARACGTGAATCTGGAGTACTCTGAGACCCTTTGAAAGAGCTAATGAATTGCAAACTGCAATTAGTTTGCTTTGTTGATGGTTTATTTGTACTGATTTTTGTATTCTCTTTGCCAGGTCAAGCCARCCAAAGACTCTGTGTACTTTGGAGCACTTCTCTTCCTCTACACGGGCGATTTCTACCTGAATATCAAATTCCATGAAGACAACTGCAGCAGGGAGCTGCCTCTGTCCTGGCTCTGCCTTCCCAGTGTCCACATCCGTGCCACAGAGCCTGTGGCCCCAGCTAAGCTGTGAGAATGCACTGGGTGCTATTGATCACCCACAGCACACAGCAGAGCTTGGCACATCCTCTGCTTGACCCCAGCTTGTTTCTGTCCAACCCCAGGACWCAGTCTCTACTCTGGAGGAACAGCTGAACACTTTCTGAATTGGCTGACAGTCATTTGGACAGCTGCTTCAGCTAATTTCAGAGGGAGATAGAGAGATTGTGACTATGCTGAAGTTTTCCTCTGTTTTCAGAAAGCCTTTGAAACTATTTGCATTATACTTCAATATACTCCATTGATATCGGCAGTTTGAAAGAGTCTTGAGGGCTGAATTTTGCAATGTGTTTGAAGGTCTTAAATCCTGTTTGAATAATCCTGTTTGATCRTTTTTTCAGTAAGATTTGTGTATCTTGTGTATGAAATTCCTCCTGGTTTATGCTGGACCCATGGCATGTTCCCTTGGGATATAGATCTCTGTTAGATTTGTTCACTGGCTTGCTCTTGTTGATTTGTTTGCTGAGAATTTGGTGTCTTTGGTAGTAAATAGCAGTAGTGGTGCTTTTCAGTGTGCTACTGAAAGTAAGAATTGCCTCCAGTTATTCTCTCCCTCCCCTGAGCCCAGTGCCACTTGCTCCTGGTAAAGTCACTGCCTTTAGTTTGGCAGATCTATGAACTAGAAAGGAGAGAGGGTGAGGAAGAGCAAAGGAGTTTTGTCCTTGAGAGAATAAATAAGCCAACTTTTGGGCTGCCTAAGGCTTGGCTGTGAATTTAGRCTTTCACAGTTCTGTTCTACACAGTCATAGTCACTTGAAACATTTTCAGACTCTTAAAGATCCACCAGAATTAATCAGATGATCATTAATATAACTTTTCATGAGTTTTTGCAAACTCTTCTCACCTGATTTTTCATACTAATATACTACTTTTTAAATGTGTCTAGTTTTTTAGTTTTTTGTTTTGTTTTGTTTTTGTTTTTGTTTTCCTAAAGTTTGAGGTTTTTTTTAAGTTTAATTATTAGTCAGTTAAGGCCATGGAATTCCTGAGTGTGAGAGTAGTTGTTGAATGTACTGATAATTTAGCCTATTTTTCAGAATAATGTTTTTGTATAGTGAGACGTGTTTTTACTCCATGTAAAGCAGGGAGATGTTTTAGCTGTATGATTAATACATTATTTYGTGGACCATATGTTTAAAAACTATCTCAGTCTTCTCTTAAAGGCATAGTTAAATTTGGTGGTAGTATGCTTTGGGGGTGGATACACCAAGATGTGGCAGGGACACTCCAGTTAGCTCCACATGATTTAAATCTACATGCACAACCTCTCTGCAGATTCTTTGTTTCTTTAGARTTCATGCAGACATGGGCCCCCACTGAATGCCTGGCCTGGCCCTTCCTGCTCAGTTCTGGCTCTCTGCCCCATGCCCAGGGGTATTTTAGGTGTGATTGCCGTTTCCCACAGTGCTCCAAACCCCATTCATTCCATGCTTGCAAGTGACTCTTCATCCTAAATATATTCCCAACCTGAGGGAACTGTGGCTGTAGCATGGAAGCTGCATTTCCAGTGTATGCAGGGTATTATCTCTAAAAACCTGTGTTGCGGCAATGTTATCAATGTTTGTGCTTCAGCTGGGGCTCTGGACTCRGCCTTGAAAGTGGAAGTTTTCAGTCTTGACCTGATGAAAATCTGAGCCCTGCTGAGGATTTATTTGCAATGATTCACTGCTCTGCCAGGTGCCAGTAACAAAACTGTTCCTTACACTGGCTCTGGGCCTGAGACACCCCTGGAAAGAGGGTCCAACAGCTGAGCTGGGCCTGCTTTTCTGTGTTGGTGGAGCTTGGCTGACCAGATTGTGCCATGAGGCTGAATTCTCTGTCATTGGATAGGCAACACCCAGAAAAATAAGATCCAAGGAGAGCAGGAGCTAAACCAGTACATCTTCTCTAAAAGCTGGRTTTTGACATGAGTGTCTGGACTATGTTGCACAACACTGTTGGAGTAAAATTCAAATTGGGTTCTATTGGGTTCCCAGAAGATAATCTGCAGATTCTAGGAATACAGCTAAGGCTTTATAAGGGCCACATTGAAATAAAAATATGGTAAAGTAGATGCTGTTGTAGTCAGGATGCTTCAATTTACTCAGCTAAGGGACTGTTCTCTAATTATTTTTCAACAGCATTCTCTGAGAAGAGAGGGTCTTGTTCTGTGGAGCCTAGGATGCTACATTCCTGTGCCTTTTACTTATAAAAGATCCTTATCTACAGCCCACTGAAGCTGTTGGAATGGGAACAGGTTTTGTTATAACAAAAGCAGGCTGCATATTTTCTAGGTATCCAATGTGCCATTATAAATCTGCCATAYGTGCGCATAAATATAAATTCTTATGTGTGAGCTGACCCTTAAAGGTCTGTCTGTTCATTATATAGCAGACTCTGTCCCTTGTCAACTTGGACACTTAGTTGCTTTTGGCATTTATGRTATCTTCCCCAATTTTCTCAGACTTCCACTTGTCTTGGTGAAAGAGATGAAACACAAGAAGTTCTTCCTTCTGGGGGTCATTTTTAACTTTGTCCAGAAGGAAGATATTTAAGTGTTAGTGTAATTTGGAGAGGGGTTGAGGGAAAGGTGCTTAAAATCACTGGGGTTGCTGTCAGGATTGGTCCTTGTACTGCTTGAAAGAAGGATGATACTTTTCTTATTTGCTTTCATTTCTTGGTACTGAAAACTTCTTTTTCTTTCTCTGAAACACCCAGCAATTATTTTGAACATGATGAGCTGAACTGTTCATTGTAAATCTGATAYGAACCAGTGGTTGCAATAAATTATTCCTAATTTAAGTGGCCATTGCTGAGAGCAGATGTTGATCCCATATATGAATGCACTGGAGAAGCATAAGTTATATAACTTTAACTGAATAAATACTTGTGGCTTGTAATTTAAACCTCTGCCAGTCTCTTTAGTCTGTAGCTCTTGGTGGTGTTGTGTGTTTTTGCTGATAATAATGTGTATCTCTTGATTCTGTGTTGTGTCCTGAAAGAATGTGTTGGACCCTGGAACTGAAATTTCAGCTTCACTCAAGTGTGGTGTTGTGAGGGCCCCAGGACGAGGTGAGAGATGAGAATTTGACTCCAAGTTTTCAGAAGGCTGATTTATTATTTTMTGATGTTATATTATATTAAAAGAAATCTAATATAATATAACATCATAAAAGAAAACTATACTAAAGAAAGGAAAAGGATACATCAGAAGGCTGGACAAGAATGAATAATAAAAACCYGTGACAGACWCAGAGAGTCCGACACAGYTGGGCTGGGATTGGTCATTAAATTAAAACAATTCACATGCTGGGTAAACAGTTCTCCAAATCACATTCCAAAACAGCAAAACAAGGAGAAGCTGAAGCTTCCCARCTTCCCAGGAGAAGAAGTCCTGGTGAAGAGATTTTTCAGAAAACATCATGGTGACACTCAAGTTTTCTCTTCCTAGATGAACTCAGAGGTGGTGAGCCCTGTCTGCTCTGTGGTGTGGCTCCTGTGTCAGCTGAGGAGAGGGAGAGGCACTCACATGAAAGGCAACAAATGGCCAGAAGCTGTGTCCAGGGAGGTTTAGATTAGATTGGATGTTAGGAGAAGGTTCTTCACCCAGAGGGTGGCTGGGTGCTGGATGGGCTCCCCAGGGAAGGGGTCACATCCCAGAGCCTGGCAGAGCTCAAGAAGTGTTTGGACAACGCTCTCAGGCACAGGGTGGGGCCCTTGGGGCTGGTCCTGTGAAGGGGTGGGAGTTGGATTTGCTGATYCTTGTGGGTCCCTTCCAACTTGGCTTAATCTGTGACTCTGTGAAATGCCTCAGTGTCCCAATAGTGATGTTGGGGGTGGTGAGGYCCTGGCACAGGTTGCCCAGATGGCTGCTCTACCCCTGGAAACATTCAAGGCTGGGTTGGACAGGGCTCTGMACAACCTGATCCAGCTGAGGGTATCCCTGCTCAGTGCTGGAGGATTGGAACTAGACCTGTAAATRTTCCTTGCAACCCAAAGCATTCCATGATTCTTTCACCCTTTCCATCCTTTGAGAAACAGCTCAGAGGCTGGAAGGACCATCTTGGAAGACTGACTGCAAGCACTAAAAAACCATTTGATGCCCAGCCTTGTCTGAGCTCCTTCTGTCAGTCCTGGGGCTCCTGTGTTTGCATTCCCAATCTAGAAGCTCTTAGGGTTTCCTCAGTGAGGGTCAGCTGCACCCTCCCTTCCTTGATTCCTCTGGCTCCCTCCTGGGTGTGGGCATTTGTTTGTCCCTGGAGTGGGGCTGTGCATCCCTCCTGCTTGCCCTGCACAGCCCAGAGCAGGGCTGGCTGCCACTCCTGGGCTGGAGCCAAGCCCTCTGCAGCTCTGGGTGTGCAGTGTGGGCACAGGGGCCATTGGGAGGCTTTCCTAMAGGTGGCTGCTTTGCAGAGCTTCCCAAACACTCATGCTCTTTTCTTAATGCAGAAGACACAAAAAGATCTGAACAAAATTTTTGTGTCAAGTGTTCCATGATAGCTGTTTCCTTCTGGGGTTAGGCCAGGGTTCTTGGGTTGTTCAGCATCTCCTCAGGTCTCAACTTCTCTCTTGCTCTTTCTCACCTCATCCTTCCCACTGACTCTTCCACTAACTGCACTTTTCTGCTTTTCTTTGTTTGGTCCCAACAGAAAGGATCAACTTGTCCCTTTCTTTTTTTTCTTTCCTCTGCATCTCTGTTAGACCCCTCCTAACACTTTGTTCATGGTGGAGAAAAAATGCTTCAAACCCAATTTCAGCTGCTAAACTGGAGTYTGATGCTCTCCTTAAAGCATCTTGAGCTATTTCAGTTGAACAGGACCTTGTCTGTTTTGCTACAATCTGATGTTTCTTGTTGGAAGGATACTTTAGGCCACTGTGTTCACAATGCCTCAATTCCATAACACCAGTGGGACTTTGTGTGTAGGTGACACCTCATTTAACACACACTGCTCACTTCCTGTCCCTGTGTTCCTGATTCAGCAGATACACAAGCATGTGTCTAATGTTAAACACATCAATAAAAACATTTTAATAACACATTAATAGGCCCTCTTTTGACAGCTAATTCAGTCACTCCCTGGGAAAAATTTGCTGACCCTGTGCCCAGATGTGCAATCTTCATCTGAACCTGCAGTTTTGACACAGAGGCCCACGTGCCATTGTGCTGCCTGGGCCATCACCAGTGGCTGCCTGGAACCCTGGCACAACCAAAACCAGGGAACCCTCCCTCTCACCAAAATCTGGCACCACATTTTTACAAGTCTGGCAGTGCAGAAGATCCTGCCAGGCCAAGATGTGCTCAGTGTGTGGCTGTACCAAGCACAGCAATGCACCCTGGAGGTGTAAATCAGATGCACAGACTTGCCTGGGGAGCCACGTTGTCCCAAGCACTGTGCAGCAGGCAAAGCAGGGCTCAGCCACCTCCTGCTTGCAGTTGCTCTTCCAAGTGTTTCTCCCCCAAGCGCTGGTGCCTGCACATCCTCCCAGCCTCTCCATCTTCACAGCCACAGGAAAACTCCTCAGGAGCTGCTCAGGAATCACTTGGCATGAGGKAAGGCATCTGTTAACAATGAGACAGCTCAGCACCATTTCTGGGATGGATCCTCTGCAGAGAATTTGTTACAGCCCAGAGTTCTCTGGTGCTGTGGCTGGAGAAGGGCGACTTCAGCCCCTCTTCAGCCTGGATTCAGCTTGAAAAAAAAACAATGTAGGCACTGCCAGGGGGAAATCAGGTCAGCTTTTGAAACAGTTTAACAATGAGCATCTTGTGAATGACTGTGAGGATGTCATCACTAATCTGCGTCAGCAATTGGACCCTTCTGCTCTCCAAAGTCTGCCCATGTCCTTACAAACTGGTCCAGGCTGGTGGCTGAAGTGATRCCATGGTCTGATTCAGGCTTTCCACCTCCTTTCCCAGCAGTTCACATCCAGAGCAGAGATGCCATTCCCTCCCCATTCCTTTGCCTGATTCAYCTCTTTGTGTGGCCACACAAGGCTGAACCCATGCAATGGCTTTGGGTTGAAAAGGGCAAAGAAAAGGCAGGGGAGGGTTTTCCTTTAGTGTGTGCACACGTGAGTTCCTGATGTGAAGCTGCATCATCACRCAGGAGCCTGTGAGGCTGCAGCATCCCAGACCAGAACTTTTGGGGCAGAACAGGGATAAATGAGCAGTGGGAGGAAGGGAGGGAAAAAATGCAGAGGGAAATGGTACAGGGCTACAAAGAGAGACACCTCCACAAGGTGCCCGAAGTTAACTGAGATGAATCAAGGTGAAACAGGTTATGTAACTGCCACAACATTAAAAATAGGTTATGCTGTATATTAAGATTTCATTTATGAATTGTTTATAAAGCATTCATAAATGTTAGATGTGKCAAGCACGTTCTGCACACAAATACTTTGTGTTCCAGCATTATCGATGGCCGTGTCCACGGCAGCTGCAGGAGTTATAGATGGTAAAATCACAGCTCTGGAGACCTGCAGTTCAATAGCAATACACCATAAATGATTCATCAATCACCTCAACATGTATCAAGGAATGATGTGCTCTTTGCAAATGGAGCCATAATATGAAGTGTGACCTTAGGAACTGTGAAACAGGGAACTTTTGCCCCTTTCATCCTTTTTTTTTGTTCCTAAAAAAAMCCCTGAACCAACCAAACGCCAACACCAATTCCCCCACCCCCAACTCTCAATTCACCAGTTTAATAATGATTGTTTTTCCTCACCTCTGGCTTGAGAAAGGCCACAGGCTCCTGAGAATTAAAAGGTTTTATGGAACACACACAGTATTTGGATGAGCTCCCATCTGCTGCAAATGTGTTCAGTGTGTTTTGGGGGTGTGGACTCCAGGGATGCAGAAGGATGTCACCCCAGCAGGATGTCACCTTGCCAGCCAGAGTGCCTGCAGATCCCTGGAGAAAGAACAAGTGCAAAAATAATGTGAATGTAAACTAAATAAAGAGAAGAACAGAAAAGCCATGAAATAAGACTTGAACGTGATAATTTAATTTATTAAAATGAACCCTACATCCAGCTCTGGCCATTTGCTTACGTGGAAGATGTCACCAGAGAAGATGCATTGCAGACCCTCAGCACAAGGCAGGCCATGTAAGAATTGTCCTTCCCTAGCATGGCATCCTCCATAATCCTGGAGAAGGCATAAAGCCTGCTCATCCCATCCCATCCCATCCCATCCCATCCCATCCCATCCCATCCC
>JACDOX010000050.1:3715644-3766092 GCA_014549065.1 Cardinalis cardinalis
AGAAGAGAAGAGAAGAGAAGAGAAGAGAAGAGAAGAGAAGAGAAGAGAAGAGAAGAGAAGAGAAGAGAAGAGAAGAGAAGAGAAGAGAAGAGAAGGCTGCTTCAGTTGGAAGGGACCTATAATGGTCATCCAGTCCAGCTCCCTGACCACTTCATGGTTGACCAAAAATTAAAGTAAGTTATTAAGCTTGCTATCCAAATGACTTTTAAGCACTGACAAGCTGGGGAACTGACCAGTTCTCTAGGAAGCTGCTTCTAGTGTTTGACCTGACCTCTCAGTTAAGAAATATCCCCCCCAGGAAAACCTGAGGCACTGTGAATAAGGAACAATCAATTACTCAGAATTGGACCAAAACTAAAAGAGTGGCAAAACTCCCCGTCTGTATCAGAGAAAAGAGCTCAAAGACCAAAGCCTGGTTCAATCAAAACAAAGCAACTGCTGTATGAAAATGTGTATTTCATGGGCTGCCTGTGTCTGACAATGCACCAAGTATATTTTGGACAGCCTGCCTTGCTAGTAAACCCTCCCTAATCCATTCAGGGGGCTGGAGAGGCTGCGACAGCCTTGTCTATACCAAAATAATATTCCATTTCTGTCTTGTTTAATATTGTCTCATACAATGCAGCACAGTGTCAGCTGAAAACTGCATTGCTGTTCTTAGAACAAAAGATGTCTCCTTTTAGGTGAAGTATCTATTTGCATTAGGAATGCCCAGGGGATGTGGGTACAAGAACATGCTTTATCCACAGGCAAGGTTGAGCAAGACTCTTGGTAAGCCCCAGCTTCTCTGTCTCAGAAAAAAAAAAAATTCAAAATCCAAGTCAGGGCTGTAGCAACACAGTTGGACTGTATTTTATCTGCCATGCTGGGCAGCAAACCTGCACCTGCAATGGTGCACAGGAGGGCTGTAACAGCAAGAACATACCTCTGGAATGGATTTAGAGATAATAAGAAATCATCTTAATGCGACTGTTGAATGTACAAGGGACCTGGTAATAGTTACCACAGGTACACTTTCATTAACTCCCTTTAATTTAAAAGCTCAGTGTTTGCAGGAATCCTTTACTGGCAACAAAAAGTGAAATCAAATGAAAAATAATCTTTCTGAAAAGCAGAGCTGCTGTTTCCCCTAGGAGCTGCACAGCACAGCCTGAAATCACCTGCCCTGATCCCTCCAGCCAGATCCTGCAGCCTGGGCCCCAGGAGCACTGCCAGCCCTGCAGTGCCATCCCAGTGCCACCCAATCCCCCTTTGCAGCAGGGACACCTCAGGCTCACTGAGTACAAACAGGGCTTGGGTGGGACCTTTCCRGTGAGCAAAACACAAATAACAGCACCCACCACGTCGCCAGAGCTTTTCCCCATGCTCCAGGTGAGACTGGGCACAGTCCAGGCTTGGAACAATAATGTTCCTCCACCCAGGTGTCACAGACACATTTTATGAAAAATCYTTTCCTTAGGGTTTTTTCTCYTGAGAAGCTGAGAGGCCTCAGGAACAAAATGYAAACAATGATTGTCTGCTGCTGTGGAATGCAACAGGTGGATCTGTGATTGGTCTCATGTGGTTGTTTCTAATTAATGGCCAATCACAGTCCAGCTGCTCAGACTCTCTGTCCGAGACACAAACTTTTGTTATCATTCTTTTTCTATTCTTAGCTAGCCTTCTGATGAAATCCTTTCTTCTATTCTTTTAGTATAGTTTTAATATAATAAATCAAGCCTTCTGAAACATGGAGTCCAATCCTCATCTCTTCCCTCATYCTAAAACCCCTGTGAACACCACCACACCCAAGAATAACCCATGTTATTGTATATTATACCCAATGTTCATACTCATTGAAAAAAAATAATTAAAAAGGTGGTTGAATACCCAAACTTAGTATAACTCTGCAACAAAATATCTAAATTATGGAACCAGGATGCAATGTAACTCTTCTGAAAGTTAATAAGCTATTTGATCTACCCAATGCTTTATCGGCTCAAATCAATAAATACACCATGAAAATTAGGGATTTCARAACAATAGCCTGGAGATGAAACTTGTGATGGCTGAGTCCAGGGGAGACAGAGCATTGCTCCAACTTAGGGATGCCCCATTCCCTCCTCCATTCTCTGTAGAGTTTTGTCAGGGAAGGAGGAGCAGGGCTGACCCAGCTACCTGCTGCTTGACTTTTCAGCATCTTGCTGAGCTCTCCTCCAGTTGTTCTTGAGATSTTCAGCTTTGTGAAAGCCTTCATGCAGATCCAGAGGACAAATGTTGGGAGGGCTGTAGGAAATTTGGGTGCAGTGACGGAGCATTCCTGTGGCTGCAATAGGAAATGCCTTTATAGACAGGAATAGGAGGCAGGATGAGGGGTGGGGACACAGAAAGGAAAAATTGTTGGGTTCAGGAAAGGTTTATTAAAGGAAAATAACCCCACCATTAGATGCTATCTGTATTATGAATCATATGCATTTCCAGCTCAGCTTCAGCAGAGTTCCACACTGCACAGGGAGTGGGGTATTTCAGTGAGGTGACCTTTGGGCACAGCTGGGGGGTTTGGGGATAAATGTGCCAAAATTGCTTCAATTTATCATGTGTCTYGAGAGTCTCTTGAGATTTCTGTCAGAGGAGAATTATGAGAAGGCATAGCTATGGGGTTAACTTAAAGTTTTTATTAATGATCAAACAATGATCAGATGGAAATTAATTTGTGATTGAGTGAAAATCAGTTGCTGATTACGCAATAATTGAATGTTAGTGAAACAGTGATTTAACAATGAGTTGACAATGATTTGGCAAATATTTAATGGTGATTTTGGTGATTATTTGAATGATAATTTAGACAGTGATTTGACAATGATTCCAAAAGTGATTTAAAAAGTGGCCAAACACTCTGCTACTTACTCCACTTCAAATACTTAACCTATGGCTCTATACATGGTGCTAGCACACAATGTACTTGTAAGCCCAATGTGAAATATTGCTTATCTATTTCTAGATATCAGGTGTTGGGTAAAGGGTCTCTCAGCCTCGAGAAGTAACCATGAGAAATCTCTCTGCCCAAGGGGTTGATCTGTGCTGTGTAGCCACTGCCGTGCAGGAGCCAGGGCAGCACTRAGCTGGGGCATTTCTGTGCTATKGTTTAGGTGGAGGCACAAGAAATGTGCTTGGTGTCCTATGTCTGTCTTTTTCCTTTTATTGACTCACAGGATGCCATTCAAAATAACCTGCAAGAAGCTTTGGCTGCACTGTAGGCAGTTCACAGGAGGATGTGTCTGGGTCTTGGTGTCTTTCAAACTCTTCATTCTTCCCCCCAGCATTCCCAACAGGCTGGAAGGACACACAGAAAGTTGGTGTCTTTTCCCACCCCACCACAGGASTTTGTAGAAGCTTCCAGCTGGGCCCACCTGGAAAAACCAAAGGGTCCAGGGCTGGGAGTTTTTATGGGATGAACCAGGAATGCAAAATTACTTCACAGGAGATGAAAACATGTATCTATGAGTGTCTTTGGGTGTTTTTCTCTGCAGGGAATCCAGGCCACCTCATTGCTCTCGGTTGACCTTCACATCACCACAAGCTTGAGGAGAAGCTCACAGGGGCTGTGGATTGGGAAATATGGATTGAGGGACTTCTCAGCGTAAGAAAGAGCTGAGATCTCCTATTCCTGAAGGGAAGAAGTTGGAATGAAATTGAATGGCCACTATCCGTTGCTGTGTATCAATTTCCAGGCAATATCCCAGTAAGGGTAAGGGTTTGACATCCATGAGGCTGATTGGCTGACTGATTGACAGCTAAAGCAATTTTTAATGCTAAAAATGGTGTCTGGAAAAGGAACTTTGCAAAGAAAGCTGGGTCACAAAGTGAAGCTCACAATGGGGCATGAAAAAGTGATTATCACAGTTAGCCTGGTCTTTACTTCACATGCTGGAGCCTTCCCAGGGCTGCTCCAGCCATGGCAGCCTGAAGCACATTGCTCTCTCCTCTCCAGCACTGCTCTTGTTTTCTTATCTCTCATTTCTGACTCATTCACAATCCAGTTTAGCCCACCTTGCCATCTGAGGTGGCAATGTCCCCTTTGCAGGTGCACAGGGGCAAAAGGGGCCCTGGCAAAGGCCAAGCTGCAGCAGGAGCCCAGGCAGGCTTGACCCCACACCTGAACAAGGGGTGGGCATCCCCCTGAGAGCCTCTGGTCTGCAGGCTGAGCATGGGGACAGACACCTCAATGGGAAACAGCACTGAGAATGCTCCTCTCYTAGTGAGACTCATCCCACCACAGGCTGTGGCTCCCCCAAGGCAGCTCAGCATGGGAAGTGCTCCTCCAAACCCTTCTCCCTCAGCCTCTGCTGCTTTGCCCCAGGCTCAGCAGGAGCCTCAGAGCCCTGTGCAAATYCAGGTGGAATTAAATCCTCTTTCTCTTGCACAGGACTCTGCAGGGAGCAGCCACCCCAAGAATTTGGGTTTCATGCCCCTACACCCAACTTTTCACCATCCCTCTCCTGGCTCAGGTGCAGGTGGAAACCCTCCCTGTCCCCTGGTACATCTGGCAGGTCTGGYTGTGTTTCTGCAGGCAAGGAGAGCTTGCAGCCTGTGAAAGGGCCATGCAGGGCTGCATCTCTCTAAATACTGATTTTTGCAGCAAAGGCACCAGAAACTCCTGCAGGATTCAGCCCCATTGAAGGATCACAAGCAATGCAAGCGTCACTGGGTCCCTCTGTGGAAGCTGGAGGGAGCCTGTCCCCATTCAAGGAGCAGCTGGCACATGGAATTTGTCTGAGCAAGCTGTAAAGGATCTCTGAGCCCTGCAGGGTCTGTGCAGWGTGGCTGGCACGGCTGCCTCAGCAGTGAGTCACACCTGTACTCACTTTCCAACACAAGGCATTACATGCAAATGTTCTGGGGCGTTTTTGGCAAGCAGCTTCACGCTGGTACCCCCTTTGCCTCTCCCCTTAGCTACAGCACCTTGTGTAACTGAGAAATATGGCATATTTATCCCATTCCTCAGGCTGTCTCTATGCTCTTTCACTGTACCTTGGAAACCAAATTTCTATTCTTGCCAACAAATCACTTTCAGATGAATGGGGGAGTATGTGGTAGCTTGGATTTCTTTTAATTTTTTTTTAAGAATTTTTTTTTACAATCTAAGTAAAGACTTTAGGTTCTATTTTTAAAGATTTTATTCCCCCCTCCGCCCACTGTGCTGCAACAACTGAACACTTTGGCTTGATGAGAATATTAGCAAAGCAGTCACAATCTGTAGGGTGCACTTCTTAAAACTACATTGCATAATGGGAAAAGCATAACACAACAAAATGCAGTGGGGGCTGGGGTTTTCCGTAGTATGGGAACTGGAAAGTCATGTCTTCAGCCAGGATTGATCACCAACCAGTTCACAATAACCCATTCCCTGACCTTTCCTGCTTTTGTCTCCCAGATATAAATCTATTGATTTTAGAGCTCTGCTAGAGCGTGGTTACTACAATGTTTTGTGGGAAATGTATCTGCTTAAMCAATCTCTTTTTCCCCCTTGATATATTTTGGTATTTAAGGAAACCAATAAGTACAGTAATGGCAATGATATGCCTGTAAGATGATTTGAAAAGTGTGGTTTAACCATTAGAGTCTGGGGGAATTGCATTAGCTTTAATAAAATCCTATAGGACTTCAATGAGGGTAATAACTTTAAAATGTTTTTATTAGCAGCATTGCCAATATCTATTCTGAGATCTGCAGTGTTAACAAATTAGAAGTGATAAAAAAATTCCATTTGATTTGGATGAAGGCTACTGAGTTCAAGGGAAAACACAGCACTTTCTAGATTTTATTGGGAGTCCTTGGGAATTAGCCACCCACATGGGGTGTAATGAGTGATTAATGTTGGTCGTGTGCTATTTATCCCTTAAAATGTGATCAGGAGCTGATTATTTTGTGATTTGATTAAGGAGCTGCATGGACTGAGATTCACAGGAAAGCACATGGAAGAAGGGTTGAAAGACAAAGGTTGCCACTAGGTAAGGACGTTCCTGGGACCTTGCTGTAACCAAATATCTCTGATTAAGATTCAGCTTTTGCAGTGCTTTAGGCTCCTGTGTGCTTGCATCTGTCTTAGAAGAACTGGGCTAAGTCAATGAGGGTAGATGAGTGAATTTGGCCTTATTCTGCAGATCTTAGTGCAGCTAAAAGCAATAATATTGCACTTCAGGCCTCTGGAACACGTGGAGGAGAAGTGGAGAAAAGGTGAAGATTTGATATAATGTTTAAATTTTGAAAAAGAAAGAYGTTCATTGTGAGCTGAGCTCCTCTCTTTGAATACTCCCTCTTTGGGAGTGCCTTAGGATACAGCAAACAGGAAACTTTGGATGATAATAATGATAAATGAATACTGTAATAAATCAATAGTGTCTTGTGGCTCTGTGCTTTGGCATATAATGAAGGACACTGAAATACAGGTACATGTGATCATCCCTGCCCCTGAGATGAAGTAACAACCACAGCACCACCAAGTCCTGGGATGGGTGTTTTCTAGGCCATTTCTTGTTCCTGATTAACTAAACTAACCTGTGCTGGCCTACAAGAGGGTTGAAGCTATCTGTTTGGGGCAGGGTGAAAAAAAAAAAAAGATATTTTCTTTTTTAACAACTTTCTTTCTTGAGCAATTTTTGATCTGTGTGCTTTTAGGTTTTTTTAAATTTTTTTTTTGGTTGGGTTTTTTTGTTTTGTTTTGGTTTTTGGTTTTTGTTGGTTTTGGGTAGGTTTTTCTTTTGAAGCCCTGAGATGTGACCATGAAAACTGAGATGCCTTCTCCAGGAGGTGTTGGATATCAGAGTCTGGGAAGAGCCCTGTGAGAAGCAGAAGATGGTTTTGACTGAGCCACAGAGGAGCCACGAGGTGTTTGTCTGTAAATCTGAAATCTGCTGGCCTTCTGCTGTAATTGCAGGGAGAAGAAGAGGAGGCCGTGTCTGTGCACGAATGCAAAACAGTTGATGTGAGAATTGATGCTTATCCTAATTAACTGAGTGAAAGCAAATTCAATTTGTCTGGCAAATATGTGCATGTTGAATTCAGTTTGCTTTATAATGGTTTGAGTTTAACCCTGTTAAAGGACTGTGATCCAGGGCAGAATGCCTGGAAGCAAATGGGAGACTTCAGCAGTGAGGGGCCTGTCCCCATCTGAGAAAAGCCAGGAAGAAATGCAGAATAAAAGACAAGGCAGAGAATTCCCAGCTTTGCTGTGTGGCAACCAGACTGACTGTCAAGTTTAAAAGATGGTCAATGTTTAGAGATCTACAAACAGTAGATCTTTAGCCCTTTCTGGCTTTGCATGCGCAGAGATGACATCAAACATGATGTGCTTGCCCTGCTGGCTGGGGGACAGGAGAGAGGGATTGCCAGGCCTTGCAAGAAGCTGGTGCTTTAGCCTGAGAGCTTAAAAGAAGGTGAACTTATTCACACAAAAATCAACCTTGTATTGAGATCTGTCATTCATAGTTTCTCTAAAAGCTCTTTGATTCAGATGAAGTTATTACGTTGTTTTCTAATTTGTTTCTTCTGGAAGTGGTTCCTCTTGTCTTCCTAAGCATTGATRGAGATTTTCTTTCTGAACAAATGTCTCTATCTCCTTTTTCCATCTTGAATCCCTTCCCCATCACCTCTCTTGTACCCTCTTTTKTGGCTGCTCCTAACTTCCACTACTTGCCACTTTTTGGATGCCTTTTCCTGCTATGGCAGGCACACAACACCAGCCAAGGACTCAGCAATGCTTCCCTCCTGTAGCTCTCCTATGTGTCCCACACTCCTTTCACCCAAATTCCACTCCCCTCAGGTCCTGTGTGCAGTTTTGGAGACCACAATATAAGAAAGATACAAATCCATTAAAAAGTGTCCAAAGGAGRGTAATGAAGATGGTGAAGGACCTTGAGGGGAAGATGCACGAGGAGAAGYTGAGGACACTTGGTCTGTTCAGTCTGGAGAACAGAAGAACGAGGGGAGACCTCACTGCAGTTACAGCCTCCTTGTGAGGGGGAGATGAGGGGCASATGTTGATCCCTTCACTGTGGTTAGCAGTGCCAGGACTCGAYGACACAGCTGGAGCTGTCACGGGTAGTTTAGGTTGGATATTTGAAAATCCAAAGGGTGGTTGTGTTATGAGTAGAAAAGCTGCCCATTTTTTTTAAAGGTTGCAGAGCTAACAGGTCGGTCAGGTTGCTGCCAGGGTGGAGTTCTAACTGTTTGTAATTTGTTAACTGTCTTTTTGTTAACTACCTGTGGCTGATAGTTAAGAATTCCCCCTTTTGTCGAGTGACACCCTGCTGCTCCCCGGAGGACGGCACCCGGATGGACGGTGAAGAGGAGGAGACCCCTCGGAGTTAGCATGCAAATGACCTTGGAACCTGCATGCAACGGGAGGGACCCCTCACCAAACCTAGCCAAAAACCCCTAAAACAATGAGCCGACAAAAAATTGATGAATCAAAGGGATGACTAGACATGAGGAACAGAATCCAGTATTCTCCAAGACCCTTTTTACCCCTCACCCTAATCTAAAGATGTCAGCTAGACAGAGAACCTTGAATGTCCAACCTAAAAAGTAGGGAATCTCTTGATGYTCTCGTGAGGACKGAGCCCCCAGCTCTGCCCACAGACCMGTGGACAAAGTTTYACTTTGCCTCCTCCTCTGAGTCACTCCTGGGAGCAGCAGTGGTGTGAGCAGGGACCTGCYGGTTCTCCCCACCAGAGCTGATCAGTTTTAATAAAGGCATTAAAAAGGAGAAGAGTCTCCTGCCGGTGTCAATTTCAGTTGGGCATTGGAACAGGCTCCCCAGGGCGGTGGTCACAGCACCAAGACTGACAGAGCTCAAGGAGTATTTGGACAACACTCTCAGGCACATGGAGTGATTCTTGGGGCTGTCCTTTGCAAAGCCACTCGAGGATTCTTGTGGGTCCCTTCCAACTCAGACTGTTCTATGWTTCCATGATTCCTGGCCATCCCACTGGCATGCTTTCTGTCCTCCAAATTMCATTTTTTTAACTCAAGCCATACAAAAATCCTTTATTTTCTCACAGTGTGTCCAATCAGTGGATTCTCACACTATGTCCAATCCCTGGATTCTATAGATGATATTAACATTTYTGTCTGGAAGTTCTGTAGGTGTTCCACCCTCAGTCTGCTCCTCCTGGTCCACAACTGCTTCTTGAGTAGAATACATCATGCTGTCCASCATGTGTGGGGTGATGCAGGACTCTTTGCTGTTTGTCAGGTCTAAAGCAGCCCTGTTTTCCCACCATGGAGATTCACAACGCAGGTGCCACGTTTSAGTTTGGTCACCCTCACCCCTCAGACCCCGTCCTTGCCAAATGACCAGGCAACCACAGGGACACACTGCTTTTAGTTCCAGCTTTACCTGACAGGCTTCTTTACTGAAGATTTTGAGGTAAGAGAGAGTCTGCCTCTGTTGATTAGTGGTGGGAAATGCCTGGAAGAGTTTTGCCTGTCATTAAAATAATAGAAGGCAGAGTTTATTTCTCCCTGGAACCCAAACTAAAGGACAACTTGCAAGAAATATCTCAGGAGATGGGCAGCACAATATCCAGAGAAGAAATGAGTTAAATACCTCAAATCAGAGCTGCACTTGGTGTAATGTGGCATGAGTCTGCTGAAGTCAAAGGAAGAACTCAGATTCAAACCAGCTGAGTCTGTGCCCCCCGCAAGAAATTTCATACAAGCTTTAGATGAGACTTGCACTGATGTTTTGCACTGGACAAGAGGCTTGTGGAGCATTGCATGGTACCTGGGGAGGTTCTGTGGGGAGCAGGACGTGCTGATGCTGTGCTCCYTTGGGAAGTGACAGAAGGARGATTTTCAGCTGCTTGTCCCTTTGAGACTGCCCTGTGTCACAGGATGCTGGTGAGATCTGCATCAGTGAGCTGCAGTCAGGGATCCAGGAGTGAGCTGGGATCAGTCAAATAAATCCAAAATTGTAACTGAGAACCAGAGAGGATCTTGCTAGTACTGACTCCTGAATAATAAGGCAGGAGTGAGAGCTAGGAAACCAGAGAGTCTCATTTATTGTTGCTTAAGAGAGAGGAAGACATGTTCAACATGGACAAATTTGCTTTTTTATCCATTATTCTTTTTTTTTTTCTATGGCTGGAGAAGCTGTTTCAGAACTATTTCCCACAGAACTGCAAGATGCTGCAGTGGAGGAGATGGCTGTAATTTCCAGGAAACCCAACTAAAGAATTATTATCGACAAGGCTCTTCTGGCAGACCATTAAAATCCCAGCAGCCATTTTTTCACTCCTGATATTGTGTGAGATAATGGAGTCAGTGGCTGCACAGACAACTCCTGCCTCATTACTCTGACACCATGGTCAATAGATTCAAAGAAGCAGCTGATGGAGGTGGGACCAGAGGGTCTGCAGGGACTGACTGAGGCACATCCAGCAAAGCCTGGCTGGAAACTTCTGCCAGCAGATCTGTCTGGGCAGCCAGAGACCAAAACCATGGCAGGGGTGGGTGGTGGTGGGAGATAAAAGTGASCCTGTTAGGGGATAAAAGTGATCCTGGGTCTCTCTGTGATGAGATGATAGATCTGCTTCTTTCCTCCTTTGAGAAACCAGTTTCTAAACCATTCGTTTTCTTATCCCCTCTAAATGATAGTTGAAACTCTTTGTAGCTCTTGTTGTTACTTTAGTGAATGAAAATCTGTGAGATTTCACATGATGGCTCAATTTATTGTTTAAAAAGCATGATTTGTTAAGAAAACCAAGGCCTCTTAATTTTCTAGAAGCAAACTCCAGTAAGAGACTTTGATGGAGGATGTTTCTGTGTAAGGACAAGGTTCCTGAGTGATAAGGGAAGAAAACACAAAACCTGTGATCTGTGACCCTAACCCATCTCTGACCACGTAGATTTGGTACTGCACCAACTGAAATGATGGAAAACTCCCATTTCTTCCAGCTGGGTTAGGTTAAATCCCTAAGGGGAATAGTTTGGAGGTAGAAGCTTGGTCCTGTCCCTTTGAAGTCTCATTAGGATTCCATCAAAAGGAATCTGACATGGGCATTTCTTCTTAGCCACAGGACTGGAGACAGCTCAGAGCAGCAGGAACTGGGTCAGTTGCCCTCTCCTGTGTGATCAGAGGGACTCAAGACACGGACAGATAATCCCAGGGCATCCTCCTGCTCAGATGTCCACACCCTCCCAGCCAGGGCCTTTGTTCCAGGCTCAGGGGTGCAATGAAGATGTGGCTGCCCATGCATGCTAAATTATCCTCTCATCCTGTAGGTGATCCAATTAAGCCAAATTTGAAGAGAACCAGAGAACTTCATGCTCTGCCTTGCTGTGCATGAAGTCAGCAACTTACTAATGGACATTGATCTCTGGGGCTGTCAGTCTGTCTAGGGCTGGATGGAAGAGTTCAGATTTTTTTCCCATCACATCATTAGGTTTCATACTGCAAGCAATAAACTCTGTAGCCTGCAGCTGTGAAAACACTAATTTGAAAGCTATTCTGTTTTATATTTTTGAGAAGTTACAGCTCTATTTCTGATATATATTTGTATTTTTCTCAAAAACCTTCAAAAATTTCGTTCAGTTTATTTTTCCTCTTTTCTGATTTTCTGAACTTTCCTATCAATTAGACTATCTTTTTTGGTCCTTCCTTTTATTCCCCCTTCTCTTTTTTCTCCTTTCTTTCCCTTTTGTTGCTAGAGCAACAAAAACCTTCTGAGCAGAGGGGATTTACACAGTAAAGACTGTAAACATACGGTGACACTAAAGTTCTGCCTGCTATTTATGAATATAATATGAACCTTTCTGGATGTCAATCATCCATTTGTTAATCTAATATTGTCTTCCCCCTTTCCAGGACTATGATTTCCCAGATCTGTTGGCTTCATTCTACATCTTCAGCCTTGTAAGATCAAAAGAATAGCCCTTGGCTAGGACTGAGTGACATTATCTAGGAAAGGAGCTGTCACCCTTCRGTGGCATGTGCAAGAGTATCTCTTTCCCCTTTCTGTTGTATTTCTTTCTTCACCCTGTGTTTACTCTCCAGAGATCTCTCTGCTTTATTGGTCCCTACAGCTTCTGAATCCTGTAGTAGTTAGCAAAGCAAATTTTTCCAGGATAGTTCTCCACCTAAGGTATCAGAGGGACATCAGTGCAAAAGCTGGCCCTGGGCATAGATGTTGTGAAGGCAGCAATCATGTGAAACCTTGAGACAATTTTATCAGCCTGTGTCTTTTGCCTTAGTGAAAGGAAGTGCAACACCTGCCCTTCTGCTGTTGTGGGAGGTTATGGTTAAACATGGAAATATTGCACTGAGTGAGAAAAAGCCACATTTCTGTCTGAGTTAAACACAGGCTTGGAAAATAATAACAGGAGTTAAAGTGTGACTAAGCACTTCCAAGGGCTGTTATGCTTGACACTGAATGCAGCTGGTCATGCCCTTAAAGTCCTTTTTAATATGATTACTGTGTTGCTCATTATTCAGAGGTCTAGAAAAAGCAAAAATTGTTATGTTCTTACAAAGGTAAGTAGCTGCTCAGGTATGTCCTTATTCCTCCTGCACCAGGACCCCTGAAGAGCCCTCTCTGTCATGACCAGGTAGGACCCATGGGGTTTAATTCAGGATTCTTTCTCATTGAGTATTTTATAATGAACCATGGTTCACCCAAGTCCTTAGGTTTGTGCCTAATTACATCTGAAGTCAGAAGCTGATGCTTTCTCTGAGTTACAGAAGACACAGTGGTGCCATAGCCCTGCAGAGCAGAGCTGGGGAACTTCCAGCACCAATCCTGAGTGGCTCTGTGTGGTCACTGCTGTCCAGGACAGGGTGCAGTCCTCAGGAAGCAGTGCTGGATCTGCCCCTGCTATTAATGAACAAAAAGAAATCCCTCTCCTGTCTGAGGCGATGCTGGGCCAGAGAATGAGCCATAGAGGAAATTTGACTTTAATTTCCTTTTCAATCCCCATGTTCAAATCCCCACRATTGTGATTCATTACTGAGAAATGACTCTGTTCTACCTTCCTATGTTGTAACCAGATTAATAGAACCATTTCACATATATTGGTGATGATGGCCAGTGCTCAGCACACCTGGGATTGAATTAAAAGCTGCTGGGGCTGAGAGCATGAGTCACAGACACAGGCTGAGCTTGGGAGCCAACCTTTGGAGCTGGGGCTGRGAAACAGCTCCTGTGGATGAAGGAGGTGTGAGGCTCTGCACAGAGCTGGGAGGTCACCTCATCCTCACCCCATTTTTACATTGCAAAGAGGAGCTGCTGGCTCAACACTGGCCCATCCATGGGACTGAGAACCCAAGCATGAGGGGATCCTTGGAATACTGACTCCTCCCACCCTCTGCCAGGCTTTCTGGAAAGGATAAATACATTTGAGATCAGATGCATGGAAAGGTTTGAAGGAGTATCTGTAGTTGTCCATAGTCATTCATGAAGGTTTTCATCCAGCTGAATTCATCTCCCAGTGCAGGTGCTGCTGTGGGTGCCACCAGGGAGATGGTGAGAACCCGATCTGTGTGAAAATACAGGGCCAAACCAACCCTGTCCCACCAGGGAGATGGTGAGAACCACATCTGTGTGAGAATACAGAGCCAAACCAACCCTGTCCCACCAGGGAGATGGTGAGAACCAGATCTGTGTGAGAATACAGGGCCAAACCAACCCTGTCCCACCAGGGAGATGGTGAGAACCAGATCTGTGTGAAAATACAGGGCCAAACCAACCCTGTCCCACCAGGGAAATGGTGAGAACCAGATCTGTGTGAGAATACAGGGCCAAACCAACCACAGAATCATACTGTGTGCTGAGCTGGAAGGGACCCACAATGACCATCCTGTGCAAACCCTGGTCCTGCAGAAGACAACTCCAAAAATTGCACCAAGTGCGTGAAACTGAATTTCCTTTGGAATAATAAAAGAGCTGGGAAACAGAGTTTGTTATGATTGTCTGAGATTAACTAAAGCAGTTAAGGTTATTYCACCTACCCTGGATAAAGCCAGAAGCACCCTCCTAAACTGGGGCTGCTGTGAGTTAATGTGCTGGTTGTATTCATGTTTTCTCTGTTCTTTGGCACAGGTCCAACATTATTTGCAAACCACAAGCAGCAGAAGTTACTGTGAATTTTTAAATGAATTAGTTCCTCTTTTTTTTTTTAATGGATTAGGCTGCTTTTGGGTACAATGAATTCAGGTTCATTTTCAGCTTGTATAGTGGGAGCTTAAGCTATCACTGACTTCTTTGAATCTGTAGAAATAAGAATAAAACATGACCCTTCATGTCCTCAATGGCTCAAACTGAATTGAAGTAGATGATTATTTAAGGTTCAGAGCAGGTTAGATTTCTCCTGAGTTTTACTGTCAGTTCTCTCTCTCTCTCTTTCCATCTCTTTTGTACTTTTTCTTCCTCTGCACTCTGGCCAAGTCCTGGGAAAAAAAAAAGATATGCCAAAAATAAAACAAAAAACTTGGATTACATAGGTTCTTATCCAAAACAGGGTGAACGTACCAGAAATTCAGCAGGAAAAGATATTCTCAGAGGCCAAGTGATCTGGATAGTCAACAAAGCTTAGGAATTACTTAGTGACTAATGTTTATTGTCACTATGGATTTTGTTTGTTTGTTTAAAGCTGAAGTGTTTGGTGCTGCCTGGACTGGGCTTGTGTTTGTTAATAAGCAGATAAAATTTTCAACAGAGAAACACTGAAAAAAAAAAATCACTGCTGTGGTGTAGCCCTATCCATCTATGATGGATACAGCCCACAGATCTGAACCTGCTGTGGAATGTTACCATTCCAGCACAATTATTAGCTTTATAACCATTTTTCTTGCTGTCACTGGGAACCTCTGGTATTTGGGATCAATCTGTAACAACTTCTAAAATCTGCTCTTTGCATGCCAGTTGTTTCTACTGGCAYTTTCTAATTCCTCTGTGCAGAGCTGGTGTTGAAAGCATTTTAGTCTAGACTCAGCCATCACAGACCAAGACACACAGACCAAGACACAGCCTTTTTTTGCAGTRAAAGGCTGGAGCATTTTCTACTGTTGCATGTAACTAGAACTCACTCTGTCTGTTTTTTTCTGTGGCAGAAAATCAATGCCATAATAGCTATTCCTTTTTGGCAAGAGACTGATAGCATTGGCCAGCACCCAGAATAATGCAAGCTGGAGATATAGAGCTCTGCCAATGTACCTTAAATCTCCCGACCTTCAGCATCTCAAGATTTCCAGCCCTGAGAGGAGAACTTGCAGGAGAAGAGATTGATAATTCTGCCTGGCTGCCAGACAGTGTCCAAGACAGAAACTCCAGTGGGAAACTGAAAACCTCCTCTGTGTTGCTGCTTCTTTCACAGTAAGGTAAATAATGGTTGAGGCCACTGAAGCCAAGGGAACTGATTACTGAAACTAGGGCTAAAGACAGCCAAATCAGTCCTGCCAGGCACGTCCTGCCTCCAGGACTGGCTGTGCTGGGTTTGCTCACAAAGGTCTGTTGGGTGGAAGTGAGGATGTGCTTGGGGTGACTGTTCTGCCCCCCAAATCAGCCTGGGTTTTGGGAGGGACTCCTTGTGGATGCTGATGTGCTCTGCCCCTGTGGGCCACCCTCTTTGGGTCAGGCTGGCTCCCGGAGGCTCTGTGACCCTTGCAGGCTGTCACTGCAGCTGCAGCTCAGCATCTCTTGGTGCTGGGAGTGCCACTGGGGCTGGTGTTACCCCGATTAACCTGCAGGGCTGCTGATGTGCCAGGGTAAACTCTCCCTGCTCCTCAGACACCAACATTTCACTTTGTGCTGAATGGGAGGGTTTGGTTCACTACTCAGAGCACAGCTCTGGGAGCCAAAAGTGCTGACATCTCAGTCTGCCTTGAGCAAGGACTTTACTGCATGACCTTGTCTCAGATGCTCTGCCTTGATTTTTCCTTCTGTAGARATGGGTTTGTGAGCTTTGGGATCCACCTTTGCAGGACTGTTTGCTAACATACAGAGCAGTAACATTTCCCATTTCCTGCTGGCTTGACTTGCTTCATGATCTAGAGTTGCTGGATGTAATGATGCAAAACAAACATTGCCCCAAGCTGATCCCCATAATATAATAATAATTTCATTTCCACCATGAAATGTGGCTTCTGAAGAGATATCAAACACAAGGATTCTTATGCATGGTTATATCTTTTCACTCCTTCCAGATTTAAGCTTGCAGTCCCGTKGTCTACAAACAGCTGCTGCTCTAATCCTTCATGTATTACTTAATCTGAGAAAATTCCTTCCAGGGGTTATGTTGTTGTTCATCTGCACAATCTTTTTCTTTATAGTGAGTAAAAYCACCCTGCCCACATGCAAACAGACTGATGAGGAGTGAAGAGGTAATGTTATTGCACAGGTCTTAGATCAAGTGCATCCATTATTACTRTTGAATATAATCTTCTGCATAGTCAAACTGTTGAATTTTGCCAAGAGATTTTTGCGTGCCTGTGAATTTTTTGTATAAATAATATTTATTTAACTTTTTTCTTTTCTGGAAAAAAAAAACAAACCCAGCATCAAGCAATGTCTCTTCAGACACAAGTGTCAGGAAAAAAGGAGAAGCAAGAGTTAAACGAAACTGGAAAGTGACAGTTCCAGATGCATTGACACTAATGTGCCTCTCTAAAGTTCATGCCTAAAGGCTTTGTGTGTAATGATAAATATATTTGTTTTGGTTGCTGGAGGTGCCCTTAAATTATTGAAAGACAAAACAGAAAAGGGACTTTTCATTTTTTAGCACCATTAACTTGTTTCACTGGCCATGAGAGACTCAAAAAAGGATTCAGCATTGAAATATCAAGGCTCAGACAGCCCTAAATTCAGTAATAATTTTCAACCTTCTGTTGTATTTCATGTTCCTATCTGTCTAGGCTGTTAACAGTGTTGCTTAATCATAAACCCCACAACCTCTGGCTGCTGCAAAGGTCTTTTTATAATAAAAGAGGGAAAATAGGGCATTTTCAATATTTCTTTCTATTGATTTTGTGTATGGGAGAGAAGAGAAAGGGAAAGAAAAAATACACCATTGTGATAATATAATAATGCAGTACTGGTATAATTTTAGCTAAAAAGAAAAATGTTGAAGGGRAAAAACTTCTGGCTCTATGAAGTTCTTTGACACAGCCAAGGACATATTTAGGGCTAAACTTTTTCAAGTGGAGATTCACCTCCATCATGTGTTACCCTTTATCTATTCAGGCTGCATTTTAGCTGCTGTTGCCCGTTCGTTTAACCTGTTGCTCCCTCTGTAGCTTTCCCCATCACAAAGTTCTTTAAAAAGGCAAGACCTCATCTAGAGCTTGTGGAGCTCCATAATTACATTGGAGTTTTTTTTTTCCCAGATTGAAAAGAAGCCATTTGGTTTCATGCTGCAGCTCCCCTTGGCATTCCTCTGGGTACACTCAGCTCAGCAGTAGTGGTCAGTGTGCTGAATGTGTCTGTCAGTCCTGTTTGCCCTGCACCTCTGTCCCCCTCCACTCAGGTACAGACTAAGTGTTGCTAAGTAGATATCAAGCTTTGGGTCTCTCAGTTCTGAAAATAGTAGTTTTTTGAAAAAAAAAAAAATTGTTATATTCATTAATTACCATGGAGAACATCATTAGGTACAACATTATGAGCCACATAACATCTCCCAGGCTCAGTTAGAAACTGTCTCAAACTCCTTGGCTGATTCTTACAGCAACATCCTGATTGATGCCAAAAACAAGGAGAATATTCCACACAAAGACGTGCCCTTCTGGAGGGAATGTATGTAAATCAGATGCATCTGCCCCCATGATTTCTGTGCAATGAAGAGGGGTGAATCTGTGCATCCAAATGCCACACTGACTGACAGACTGACACAGAGGACTCAGCATCCCTGCAGTCCTACAGATTTTCATGTCAGGCCCTGCCTACCCATCCTGGAATGAGAAGATCTTTCAGGGCTAAATAAAACTAAAGACAGTGGTTCTCTAGGTGGGTTCAATTTGTAAGTAAAGTGCCCCACAAACTTTCAAGGAGCTGCTTTTCCACAGAAAAACCTATTTGTTTATCTTTTTAAGCTTTCAGACTAAGGTTCTTATGTAATAACCTATGGTGATCTTTATCCCATTAAATACATGATAATAGGATCTCCCTTGTTAGTGGTTTGCACAGCACTCAGTGTTTTTAAATACCAAATCCCATTCATTTCACATGCAGTGCAACAGCAATTTAAAGGTGCTGTGAAAGAAAACCTGGGTAATCAAACATAAACATACACTTGGATGCAATTAGAGCAGCAAATGATTGTGTTCAGTAAATCTTTGTTTAACCTAAGCCATGCAATCGCCTYCTGAACCCTTTCCAGTATCTTATTATTAACCTCTTGTCTGTGGAAAAACCCCTCTCAAAACGAAGGAGCAAATAGGAACAGTTTTAATGGGAGGCTTTAAATCTTAGCTGGGCTTTTATTTGGGAACAAGAACAGTCAGAGCTCACAGTGCAGCCCATAAGGCTTCCAAACACTGCCACTTCTGTATCACCCCTCTTTTTGAAAGTTTTGCCAGATTTTCATACAACCATGGAATAACTTTAACTGCCTTGACTGAAATATTCTGTCGGCCTATTTATGAGATATTTCTTTCTGGGTTTTTTTTTTGTTGTTTTTTTTTTCTATTATTATTATTTTGTTGGCTGATTTGAGTTTCAGGGGTTTTTTTTTATATTCTTTCTTTCCCCCAAAACCTCTCCCTTAATTTTTGCAAAAATTATTTGTCTRTAAGATATAAGAAGGAAATGGAAAAACTGCTTTTTTGCCCAGTTTCCTGGGATTTGTTGGGAAGTGGAGCATCCAGATGTTCCACAGCAGACATGATATCCCCCTTGTGCAGGAATGTGCCTTCTGCTACTGCTATTAAAATTCATCTCYGTTAATTTTAATTATTAGCTGCTGAAATGTGTTTGCACATCCTTGTGGGGGATGTGTTGGAGTCTGCCTGCTATGATGCCACCCACCCTGAGCGTGTTCCTCTCTTGCACTGGGTGTAAAATTCCCTAAAATACATGTGGCTAAATGTGTTAATCTGCATTTCAGCCATCCCATCCCCACCTGAGCAAGCCCCACACTCTCTCAAGGTAGTGCAGAGCTGTCCCATGTGGTCAGTGGAGATCAGGACATGGTAAATTTCATTATCCTTGGTGAAATGATCATCTTTGGTCAGAGCTATCCTGAACCCCGAGCTCCTCATGGGAGGTCAAGCACTTGGGTGCAAAGATCTGCACTGTGAACAGGAAAACTTGGTGGAAATTAATTTTGTCTGAATTTTGTAACTGATCAGTCCAGTACTGGAGGGATTGAGCAGGAATGTGTCCTGGGAATCTGTCATGATGAAATATTTAGAAGGAGAMATTTCTTGCCTGAACATTTGTTTAGCATCATTTCTGGGTGGAATTTTTGACACTATTTCTTCCCAAATTAACTCAAGCTACTAGGGACTTAGGCCAATTCCAACATTTCTAATGGAATAAGCAAAAGAAGACAGAAACTGCAAACCTCCAAAAGCATCAAGCTAGCCAGATGCAGTTAAGTGCCAGTGGAAAAATTTTATTGTGCAAGGATTAAGAGAAAAATGTACAATACTAAATAAACTTAAACTTTAAACAAAGACAGGTATTTCTGTGATAGAAAAAAAAAATCTGTGATAGATAAAAATTATCTGTCTCAAARAAAGAAAGTATTTAAAAAAAAGCTAAGAGTTAAAATATTTTGAGAATACTCATGGAAATTGTTTCTGGGGGGAAATATAAGACTTGGACTCATATAAACTCAGGTGGGATGGCCTACTTTTAAAATACATGTCTAAATGGAATATGACAACCAAATTCAAGTATTAGTTTATATTGTTACTCTGGACTTCCTAGATTCGAATTCTGCTGATGCTCTGAACTAATAGGCTTGTTAAATTAACTTGGATGTGCCTTATTAACAGCAGGCAAGCCTGCAGGTAGTCATTCTCTGCATATGCACAGACCTTCCCTTCCCCATCTGCTTTCAGGATGGGCATTACCCAGTGCTCCAAAGGCTGAAATGGCACTCCAGAGGTAAYTGGTGAAGCACCAACTGTGCCTCAAGATTCTACATTATCCTTTCTCCCAAGCCTGCTAAATTAAATTCAGTTCCTTCCCCAGTTTCTGTGTGAGCTCTAGAAAGAGTTAAGCATGAGGATGATCCTCCCTTSTCCAGCAGACAGGGAAAGCAGGAACTGCTAAATGCTGTTTCTTTAGAGGTGGACATACTCAGCACAAGAAATAACAGTTATTGGATATTCCACTCCAAAATCCAGTGAAAGAGCAAAGGACAGCCAATCCACAGAGATACTTCCTAAAGATCTGTTGAGGACAACAATAAAAAATGGGCAGTTCTGTGAATTTGTGAGAGACTGAGGATGCAGATCCACAACCAGCAAATTCCCTGCTCCCCTGACACAGGGCTTGTGCTCCCCTCTTCTCTTGGTTTTCATCTGTCTGCATTTCAGTGCTGGGGGACCTGGGCTCTGCATGAGCAGCATCAGCAGAGCAGTGAGAGCCTGGCAGGAGAGAGCTCTGCTGACAGACARTGGTGCTGACCAAACTGGTAACCTCTGCTGCAGCCTCTGTGAACTGCTCATCCAGAAACTTCTCAGCTGTTTGTTAGCTACTGCACTTGAGAACATGATGATCCCTGGTGCTGCTGGAGAGTCTGTTTGCTGCTACAACCCTTAATGGGATGCAGCATGGCTCTGCTGCGTGTTCTGCCAGCCCTGACTGCCAAAGGGAGGAGGGGAACCAAGGGGAAGGGCTTTGCTCCTGCTTCCTTTTCCCATTAGGACAGAGGGAAGGAGGGAAACAGTCTTCAGCTGTGAATGAATGCTGGGCTTTGCCAATCCCTTCAATATCTCCAGTTTACCCTAAAAGACCATATGAAAAGCTTTGACTTAGGATTCAGTGGCACTGGCCAGTTCTAGTCATTTCCAGCAGCTTCAAAAAGTTCATTGTAGCTTTATAACGTTTGTTATTTGAATATTGCTGCTCATAACGATGCAATCAAGCATCATGGCTTTGGGAGTTTGTGCAGGGTGTCATGGAAGGAAGGGAAAATATCTGCTCACTTATTTTATTTCGAGGTCCTTTCATCCATGGCATTGTAAGTTTGGAAGCTTGAGGAAGAATTAAGACTGAAATGAGCTGCTGCAGATGGCAAAAGATCTCATTTATTGATCACCGCGAGTGAAGGATGTCTCACAGACTTYTGCTCTTCTCTACTACACTTGCCTGCTCTCAGGTTCACAGGTAGAGGTGAAGATTGTTCATTTTTAAAGCTGAAAAAATATGCTGAAGGGTTTCAGGGGAAGAAAAGCAATAGTTTTGACATTATTTCTACGCTGGAAGATTTTGCAACCTGATTTAAATACAATGCTCAGTGATCAAAGTGAAGAATAGCAGGAGGTGTGCTCAGAATTTGTGGTGAGTTGGTTTGGTGTTTTTGTGTGTGTGTCTGTTTGTGCTACTCCTTCCTTTCCATCCATTAAACAGGCATCCAAAACAAATGAGTTGGGCTAACTCAGGCTACACTCTTCATGCCTTTTGAAAAAGGAAGACAGTGTTGTCCATGTCCAGAACAAGATATTTCATTTGAAAGTAAAAATAACTGGTTTTGTYCATCCTCAGGGAACTGAAAATACCTTAAATCGTATCCTCTTCTCTAGCAGCCTAAGGAGAACTTGTTCCTTTATCTGCCATTTGATCTTTCCTGTAGCTCTTTCTACTGTTTACCTCACTTTCACACTCTCAACTTTTCTTCATTACTTCACTGTCCCTCTGGTTTCCCTATATCTCCTTTATCCTTTTTTTCCTCCAATAGCAACATCCTTCCCTAGCTCCTCTCAYATGTTTTTCAGAGCTCACAAGACTCCACAGTCCTCACACCACCATGTCCTCACTGGTCTGTTCTGACAGGGATTTTTTGCATATGAGTATAAAAACCATCAGGAGGTGGCAATGACCTTGTAGGTGTAAGCAGGTGTGTTTTGAGGGGAAATGAAATTCAGATCCAAACTGCCAGCATAGCAATAAAATAATAAGAAACCCAACCTGGACATCTGACATCCACACAGTACAGTGTCTGTAGACTGATCTCGTAGATTACCACTTGTTGCTCAAATGCCTGAGGTTGTTCTGTTCCTTTTGTTCGGATCAACCTAAAATGAAATAAATTTCAGGTGCAATCCCATTCTGTGTAGGGAAGTGCA
Organism: Cardinalis cardinalis; assembly: GCA_014549065.1. Lineage (NCBI taxonomy): Eukaryota > Metazoa > Chordata > Aves > Passeriformes > Cardinalidae > Cardinalis > Cardinalis cardinalis. Next base: position 3,737,912 of record JACDOX010000050.1, read on the forward strand.
GCAAGTGTGGCTGAGAAATTAATTTCCAAGGCAAATCCTGATCTCCACTACAGTCTAATGTGGACAAATACAGTATGTCCATCTTAAACTCCTCTAGTAGAAAGGTGATACTCTTCACTTATTTTATTATAAAATGCATTGTAAAATGTGTTATRGGTCAGTCCTGAAGGTTTCAAGGAGCTGTAATTGCTGGAGTATGTATTTTAAAACTATAAACAGGTTCTCTTGGCAATACATCAGGAAGGTACCTCTTCAGTTTTCAAATTCAGGTGCCTTGTGCCCTGATGTTTCCCACCTAGATAAGCTTCTTGTGATTGGTCACATTTTTATGAGACTTGATGCAGTTCAGCTCAAGAGACACTCCAAACTTTTCAAACCTGCAGCCAGATAAGTTTCCAGAGGTGGGCTGTTCATCCCAGTTGCTTGGTTTTTAGGGCAGAAGCACCTAAACAGAGCTACTGAGGAAATTTGCTGAAATTTGCTGAAATTTGCTGAAATTTGCTGAGCTCTCAGCTTCTCTTTAGCTGCCTGCCCTTACTCTGGTGGGGGGACACAACCTAGTGGTCCTCCTCTGTCTGTCTTCTTGGTAAGCTCTGCCTTGTGAACAGTCTAAAGACCAGGATCCAGAAGAAAACTGTGAGCTAAGTTATCTTCTGATGTCTCATCCACCCACCACTAACCCATTTGTGAAAGGGAATTTTTGGGACAGAAAATTAGAAATTAATATGTTATGGGATTTTTTGTACTAAATATCTGTAGGGAAGGGGATAAAAACGCCTTAGAAGCAATGATACTATAATGGCAGATGCTTTACTTTCTGTTTTATTAGCTTTTCTAATGGCTTATTGCCATTTGTCCTAATTTTGTCCTAGTCTGTTTAAACTCTCAAAGAGCAGCACAGTAATTCTGCACTGATCTGTTGCTGGTGGGTGGCTAAATGAAATTCCAATAAGTTTTTCCAGGCCAATGATATTGATGCATTTTTTTTGGAAAAATTTCCGAACATTTTTTTCTGCAGTCAAAAACATCTCTCTCGGAAGATTTGCAGAGATGTTACCTTGAGAATGAGGAAAAGCTTGACCTGACCAGCTTGGCTTTACCCTAGAATGTGCTATACCAGTGAGATGAAGGGGTTCTCTCTAGCTGGGTGGGAAATTGCAGCTCTGGAGGAAGTCACTGCATCACTTCTTTTCCCTGCCATTTCAAGTTGGCAGAAAAGATCTGCATAATTACTAAGCCCCACAGCCACCAATGTACCCATAGGGTTATTTTACAACCTAGGAAGTCCAGTTAGGTGGAAGATATTCCTTTGATTTATGACCCTGAGGTAGTCAGCTCATAAATTAATGTTTGCATTGGCAGCTTCAAGATGCCTTTTGCATCTGAAGGCTGTGGGTAGCAGAGAGTGACAGGAAGGCATCAGACTAAGATGTGTAAAACATACTGAAATTGTGTCTATTTTCTGTGTTTCAAGTGAGAAGGCATTTCACTGTGAGTGTTATACCGTGGCTCTTTAAATGCTTTATTATTTGCAGACATGACTTGGAAATTATTGAAAGCAAGACTTCTGGGTGACAGGAGTGGGCGAGGAGAGGTAAACATGAAGAACAATGCAGTCAGACACAGAAGGTCTTAGATCATTTAAGTAATTGGGCAAAAGGGTGACAAATCCAGTTCAGTGCAGATAAATGTAGAATWATGACTCTTGGAGCAAAGAAAATAAAGACAGAAAATGTTGAGGAGGAGATTGCAGCACCCTACTGACTAGCAAAGAGATGGGAAGAGCTAATGGAGGGAAGTCTCCTTAATGATTGGGATAGAACTGCTCTTGAATGGGTGGAATYCAATGGAATAAGAAAAAGGTTAAGAATTTAATTTTTCATGGACATTGAACTCACTTAGGTTATCTTGTCCATCCTCTTGCATCGGCTGAGAGACAATTCTTTCTGCAAAGAACCCTATTATGTTGAATTATGAGGACTGTCAAGGTGATTTATAGGATGGATTTAGTTAGTGTGAACATTTTTGCTAGCCAACACAAAAACCAGAATGTTTTGGATAAGATTCTGACCTCCCTGACACAGATGTAAATAAAACCACCTGTAAAATCTTCAGCAGAATCTTTCATGCTCTATAGAAGTAAATACACACTTATTCTTGCAACTGCAGTTTTACCGCAGGCTTTGCAATACTGGGATTTTGGCTCCAGCTGGGACAATGCAGAATCCAGTGGAGATGGGTTTTCCTCCTGGGGAATTTATCAGACCTGTGAAGCCCAAGCTGACTTTAGGCTGTGGACTGGTATCCTACTTCACCTCTTCCATGGCTGCTGCCTGGTGACTCAGTTGAGAAGTTGATATGAATAAAACTTATCTTCTCTCTCAGCRCTCACTGACTTCAGAAGGTACCATTGGAAGGTGAAGAGTTGGAGTTGACTCTTGCAATAAGTATCTAAACATGGAAGGCAAGATTCCAAGCTCAAAATTAGGAGCTTCAAATTCCGTGTTCAAGTCACCCTAGAAGCACACACATTTATCAGGGACTATTTGACAGCAATGTCATCCAGGTTCTGCTCTGCTGCTGGAATCTGCACCAAAGTCCATCTGGGATCCAGATCTGGTTGTGATCTTCCTCCAAGGGCTTCCTCCTCACACTCTTTACATTTAACAGGCACGAAGGCAGTGAGGGGAATCCAGGACTCCCCTTTCCTCATGAAATCAGAGCAGACCAATCCTCTTGTGCTTTTACACAGCAGGCCAATGAAGATTGTGCCCCCTCTTTTGACAATGGGGGTGAAGACTTCTCCTTCTGCAGCTTGTAATTACAGACACAACACAAASGGCAAGATACACCTTGCTTTGAGGAAAACACTGATCCCAACACCTCTGTTAAAGAGCATGAGAGCTCCAGCTCTGCTYTAAAATGGAAAGAGCCCCTTGTCCATGGCTTTTGGATGATGGAYTATGTTTCTTCTTCAGGGAGGGTTGGGGGATTTCAAGGCTTTCAGTTCTGAGAAGACAGAAGAAACTCCTCACCCCCCTGTGCTGGCTGAAGAACCAATGAAAACAGGGAATCAATGCTGGCTGCTGGATCTGGGATCCTGAAAACCAGGCAGGTATTTTGTTGCCTGAATCTTTCATGAAAAATCCTGTGATTCACAAGTGACCTTAGTGCAAAATTAACAGGGCAATCTAATCAGAGCACTGTCATTTTGATAATTCAGCCTTGGAGAAACTTCCCTGTAGGTAAGAAATAGCTGTAATATCCTTTTTTCATGTCAATGAGGTGCATATTCATCTGCACCATTTGCCTCTGCCAGTTCTTATTTCCAAACCTTGCTGAGGCACCAGAAATTGCTTATGCTGTTAAGCACCAGCAATTTAAGTTGCTAGCACTCCACTAGAATTTGAGATGTTAATTAAAAGTTTGATTTTGCAACCTCTAGGGTTTTTTTTGTCTTCTTTTTGCATCAGTCTGGGCTGTACTTCTGAGGGGGTAAAGCTGAGGCTGAGTGAGGTAGAAATAAGCAGTGCAGGGTGGGATGGAAGCAGGATGGCTGTGCTACACACATCACACTGTGGTGGGCCCAGATCAGCTCCCTTTGTATCAACAGGTCCATTTTGACAGTGATTTTCAAAGAGATGGACAAGGAAGGTGGAAAAGAGAAGATGGGGAAATGAGGCAAACCTTTKTTCCTCTTCAAGGTTTTCCATTACAAAGGTATTTCTGTTTTTACATCACTGTCTGTGAAACACAAACAGCATGAATACAGAGCCCTTCTCCATCTCCCACGGCCAGGATACTGATAAATGCATTAAACTTTCTCTTTCTGAGAGCTTGGCCTTCAGAGCTGCTGTGACCCACCCCTGAAGGCAAGGGCAAACCAGGTTCTTGTTAATAGGTCCCTCGAGGTGGAGTAGAGTGAAAAAACAATGAAGGATTGGTGCTTGTAAGTATATATATRTAGGGTTTATTTTAGAACAATTTAGTTGCAATGAAAATCAGTTATGCAGCCATTTTGGTTATTATTATCTATAGCAATGTAGCAATATAAAAGCATAAAAATATCTCTTAAGAAATGTATAAGGAATAGGAGGATCTCACTGCCTGTGGACCTCACAAGGAGATTTGCCTGTTGCAGTTTCAGTGCTTGTTGGTAAAAGTGATGGTCCCAGTCTGGATCTGTCAGGGGTGGATTAACCAAGGGAACTCTGAATTTCCATGGGTTATAAACACTCAGGAATGCCCAGGAATGTGGGGAGTGCCAACCAGATGATGTAATGCTGTGGATCAGGGAACAATCTGTGAGTCTTCSATGGTCCATGACACCCCCAAGGTGCCACAGCTGCCTCCCAAGCCAGCAGAGTTTGAGTCAATGGGGGCCCATCAGAAGGGAGGGATGTGTGTGCCTGTCCCAGCACTTTCCCAGGGGAAGTTTTCACAGCTGAGCCATTAGTGTAAGGAATTTGGGATGATAAAAAGCATTGCCTACCTTGAAGGATCAGCCTCTTATCAGCCTCTTCCCCTGCCTTGCTCAACACCCAGCTGTAGCCTGAGGGGGGGCTGTGTCCTCTGCACCTGGGTGGTTGCTTTGTACATCATTTGCTACCCCCTAATTGTTTGAGCCATCAGCATTCCAGTCTTTCTCAGGAGCCTCCAAAGCACTTGTGAGAGATTTTTGAGACTTAATTATTTTTTTTTAGACGTATGCTCTTCCAGTAAAATGTGTTGTTTAGGGGGAGACAGTAGACTCAGCTGAAACCACAYACAACTCTGATATTTTTGGAAAAATAATTTTCTTTCTGATGAGTTACTGACTTTCTTGGGCWGTGCCAACAAAATTCTATTTTATTTATTATTCTCATTTTCTTTCCAAGCTGGAGTTACTGTCAGTTTCTACTAAAGCTGCTAATAAGCCTTTGCAACAATTTTTTTCCTTCTGAGGCGTTGTTTGCAAGGCCTTTGAAAAGTGTGACATCACACTGGCTTTTCAATATATAAATGAAATGTTTTTGGTGCTCTTTGATCTGCTATAGCTTCCAAATGCCTTTATATTTTTATCAAATGGATGCCAGTGTTCAGCTACATGATTATCAGGTATTCATTTAACCTTTTTGACACACCAAAATGTCAAATGCTTCACAAATGCCTTYTTGAATACAAAAGGCTACAGAAGTTTCTTCTGAATTCTGACGTGTCTTAACAACTCTGAGTTTCTGTTGTTTTAAATACTGTATATGGCTTTAAAATGAAATCCTACCCTGCTTAGTGCTAGTCATGGAATCATATAATCATTGAATTTTTTGGGTTGAAATGGACTTTAATGATCATCCATTTCCTACCCCCCCTGCCACAGGATGCCTTCYACTATTCCAGGTTGCTCAGAGCCCCATCCAACCTGGCCTTGAACACTTCCAGGGATGGAGCACCCTGTGCAAGGGCCTCGCCATCCTCTGGGTAAAGAATTTCTTCCTGAAATCTAATCTAAACCTACTATTTTTCAGTTTGAAGCCATTCCCCTTTGTCCTGYCACTGCATGCCCTGGTAAAAAGTCCCTCTCCATCTTTTCTGTTGGCTCCCTTCATGCACTGGAAGCACTGGAATTTGGGCACCCTGAAGCCTTCTCTGCTCCAGACTGAACAATCCCAACYTTCTCCTCACGGCAGAGCTGCTCCATCCCTCTGATCATCCTGGTGCCTCCTCTGGATTTGCTCCAACAGCTCCATGTCCTGACATGGGTATGAACAGGTTATGAACCTTGGGTTCCTATGGGCACAGGAAATAACCTGATCTGATGAACAAAATGGAGCAATTCTCCACGAGACTGTTGCTATTTATCACCTTGTCCATCAATGAACCCTTTCTACAGTGCTGCAGATGATGTTCCTCCTTTCAGAGGTGAGGTCCCAACACAAACATGATCTCCAGTGCATGGTGATATTCACATAGTCACATCAAGATCACATCCCACCAGCTCAGACCCTGGATTAATGTCAGTTAAGAAAGAAATTCCACATCTGAAGTACACAATAAGATTCTTCCCGAAAAAAAAAAAGTCAAACATGTCTCTGTGGGCTGATATACTGTGCTGAGGGAGCTGGACAAAAGGGAATTGAATATACAGGGATACAGAAAATAGCAATTTTTGCAAGATGGATGTGTGTCATGTGGCATATTTTACAGCAAACAAAAATTAATCTCCAGCAAGTAACTACTGGGACAATTCTGTAGAGGAAAAATAGTGTCCTTTCACTTYAATTTTTTCAGTCAAGAGTGGCTTTCTTTCCAAAAAGTATTGCTTATTTCAAAGAGGAAGGAGAAATTCAATGCAGTGTTTGCTGGCTGGAAATTATAATAGCTGGTTACAGTCCCTCAATATGAAGAACTTAACCCTCAGCTTGAGTTGAGAGGGTTACAGCCCTCTCAACTTGAAACTCCTGGGTGAGGTCCTGGTTTCTCTAGAACAGATGGAGATGGGATTTTACCACATCAAGTTATGCCCTGTACATCCAGAAGATATATATACACATATCTGTATTTTAGATTAAACCAAAATTTGAAACACAGTTAATTTGGTTTTTATGACTCAGTGCAGGGAGAAGTCCAGAATCAGCTGTAAGAGACAAGTACAACCAGTATTTGATGGAAAGTTGTCTGCTATCATCCCAGATGGATAAAGATAGAAGTTGCTGAAATGCTGGAGTTGAGTCAGAAAGGCCAGAGGATACCATCCACGGGACTTGCTTCTGAATCTTGATAACAGGCTCAGAGCAGGACTCCAAGAAGAGCTGTTATAGAAGAGGACTGATGTGGGCTGATTTAAAAAAAAAAAAAAATGGGCTGAGATCAGCTGCACCTCTGCTTTTAGTGTCAAAGCAAACCTCAGTCTGGGACTGTGGTAGGACATTACCATGCACTGGCATATTTACAGTCATGGAAATTGCTGTAGGCTGGAGGGAGGGTGAATAAAATGTGCTATAAATGTAGTCTGTGTATGTATGTATATATATATATATATGTATATATATATAAAATTTGGTTTGTATTGACTATATGGTGTGTTAAACACCTGAACATGAAATGAATGTACAATGGGGCATTCAGATTTTTGGCACCTGTCTTATAGTAGAGCAAATGGTGCTCCAGTGAACAGGGAATTAGATTGGAGGTAAATTCAGCAAAGGAGACCTGAATTCTCCTACAAGCTTTGTTGAGACAACCTGACCTGTGGAAACACCTTGGACAGAGTGCAAGTCTGTGCCCATCATGTCTGCAATCAATAAATGGGGACAGAGCAGCACACAGTGTATTCCACTGTGACCAAAACCTTGATTTCAGAGTTAGGAGGCTCCGAAAGGATTTATGGTGCACGGCTTTAAGGATGAGCAAAGGACACACTACTCACTCCAAAAGAGGATTAGGGCCTTCTTGTGCCTTTTTCTTCTCCAGCAGGACATTGCCATTGGTGAAGCCTCTGATTAAGAAGCACTACTTGAGAGATAACAAATTTTCAGTGATTACCATGGGAACCACAAATGATTTCATAAGGGTGGAGAAATTATAAAAAGTTCTAATTGAGAGAGAGRATGAGGCTTAAAACAGTTTCTATGGAAACCAGAGGTGGCGTCCAAAAAAAGTGTGTGTACTAATCTGATAGTCTGATTGGCAGGTAATTGGTGCAGTGTTGGAGTGGGGAAGCCTTGGGATGTGAGATKAAGTGTCCATCACACAAATAGATTAAACACACAGCCTTCTGAAGAAGAGCTGGAGCTTCAAACTCTTTCCCTCCCAGTAGAACACACTCATCACTCAATGGTGATTCATTTTCATTCTTGTCCCTGTTCTGAGTATATATTTTTTTTAAATTACAGAATGAAAAACTTAAACAGAGCTGATGGATGGAGCTGCTCCCTCACCTTACCCAAAGAGTAGAAGTTATGAAGGTGCATTTATGGACAGCAGACACAACCTCCAGTCTGCTTCTCTTCTCAGGCAGAAGAGACAAGTGAACACAGACTTCCAGCATTCAGTAAGCTCTCTGGATAGCTGGATGAGATACTTGCCTGAGCTTTCCAGGACTTCAGTTTCTTCTGGATGACTGGCTAATATCCAGCTGAGCTCATTTCACAGAATTCAGAATTCCTGCAATATTTTACTTGTCAGATCCCAGCAGAAATTCCAAGGACACAAAGCCTGGTATCACCTGTGAACTTAAAGGCACACAGTGAACCAGATAACCAAGGATTTATATCTACCTGAACTATTTGCTTTTAGGGAGAGTGGAAAACTCTTGTCAAGAGTTTTGTGGAAGACACAGGATGAGCAAATCCAATCTTTGCTCTCTTTCACRGGGCTACAGCCCAAGTACATTATGATTTCTTTCAGCTTGATGCCTCAAGAAGGAAAATATTACTGTTGTCAATAAATTAGATAAATAACAGGCCTTTGGCCAGCTGCAACTTGCTGAAGTCCTCAGCAAATTCTTTGCCAGCTCAGGGGTTTGGCRGACACAGATTTTTTTTGCCAGTATTCTCTGAGCTCACCAAATTCATTTCTCCATTCATCAGATGCAGGCAGAAAMCCCCACATTTAGAAATAGACAAACCACACAAAATAGAAATATTTTGTGGATCTGAGGTGTTTTGGAAGAAGATAAGCCTTTCTGTTGTAAAATCTAGAAGGCTGGTCTGCAATCTCTGTGACAGTGAGGTTCAAGGCTCCCCAGTGTTATCCAAAATCATGATTTAAATGAAGTACTGAAAAATTATTAGGAGAAAAATCATCCTTTCACTTAGAAAATGTGCATTTAGAGAACTTTGCCCATTTCCTGATCACAGAACTAGCAGTGCCAGCATGGTCTAGGCTGGAGCCATCTGCAGAATGGCCACACTCCCCTTGGTTGGTGGCAAATTCTTATCCATAAGGGCTGCCATGTCATGACCTCTGCATACTCCAACAAAAACTGGATTTGAAGAACAGTGCACAAAGATAATCAAGGAGATCAGGAAGAATTCTAGTTCCACTTTTGATCTGCCAGTTTAGATGAATTCTGAGTCAAGCAATACTCTGTTTTGTATATAGGACTAAGGTTAGGTGAATCTTATACATAACATACTTCTGCAAAACTTTGAAATGTCTGCCTGGATAATAAGCTTAAGATGTAACCTTTCAAGGATTCTGTCTTTATAGTGTGATAAAAAAAAATTGTTTTCCATAGACTGAAGGGCTCAGAGATGCTCTGAAGAGACAGGTGACTTGCATTTTAAAAAGGCTCAAAATTACCCACATTAATAGTTGTCATGTCACTGAAGGGGCTCTCAGGTGGTCACCTTGCTTTGTGGGTCAGTGAATCCATCACTGCTTAKACCACATCTTCTTTTTAACAACATTTCACAAAAAAAACAGGGCAATGAACTAAACTGAGCAGCTGAAGAAAATAACAAGATGTAGCTCAGTTCAAGAGCATCCAGAGCTCCACTCTGCTCACTCTGCCTGGGTAGCCTTACTGTTGGTTTTTTCCTCACAAAAATTCTACATTTTTGAATTTTCCCATATGTTTTCATTCCTACTGCTGCCATTGGGCAGGGRGATGGAGAAACAAACTTGACCTTGTTATACTTCTGGTTGGTTGCTTGCACATCTGCTTTTTCTCTGATTCTGTCATGGATGGTGTTGGTCTGTGCCCTCTCTGTTATGTACCATGCAAAATTCTGGCAACTGAATCATTAATCCATATTTCATTTATTTAATTTGGTTTAATTTCATTTCAGGTCTTGCAAGTGTGCTTCTCAGAAATGCATATCCATGTGGTGGATGGTATGCAATAACCTGATTTATACACATGTTCAGTAGAAAGAAATAATGTAAGTTTCTGGTTCACACAGTTGAACATTTCTCTGTGTGTTTTGCAGGTGGTGCCTCATCCTTTCCATTTAACATGCCTGTAAGTTTTAAGTCCCTCTGGAAACTGTCACTTTTTTTTTCTATACAAAGAAAATATTCCATTAACTACAGATATATCAGAGTTCTGTAGATGCAAAAAGGCAGCAATCTTCCACCATTGTGAACAGAAAATACAATTTACCTTCTTCAGTAGCTAAAGAGGACYTGCAATAAAGCTGGAGAGGGACTTTTGACAAGGGCTTGCAGTGATAGGACAAGGGGGAATGGCTTTAAACTAAAAGAAGGAAGGTTTAGATTAGGAATAAAATCTTTCCTGGGAGGGTGGTGAGGCCCTGAGGTTTTCCAGAGAAGGAAACCTGTGGCTGYTCCATCCCTGGAAGTGTCCAAGGCCAGGTTGGATGGGACTCTGACAAACCTGGGACAGTGGAAGGTGTCCCTGTCCATGGCAGGGGGGTTGGAACTGGATGRTTTTTAACATCCTTTCTACCCCAAACCATTCAGTGATTCTAYGATTATGGGGGATCAACATGCAGGAGTAACCACTGGGTCAGGATTAGGATAACTAAGTGAAGGAAAGTTTGCAGGGCACAGACAAAAAGAGATACAGAAGTGTTTGAGTGTGTGCAGAGCAGTTGGTTATTTCACTTAGAAAMAACATTTTGAGAGTAGAGGAATACTTTGCCTGAAAACATAATTATGCTGCTCCACAGGGGTCAAAAATACAAACCAGGTGTTGGAAAAAGGAGTTGACATCATAAAAGAGAACTTCATTGTACCTGTGTGACCCCACATTACTTAGATCCTGATGACTGTATGGAGTYGTTTCCCATCTATCCCAAAAAGGTGTAGTAGGCCTGAATTTCGTGGAAAAGGTGACACAGCAAGGGACAATTGTGTGAGGGATGATTCAAAGACTAAGAATCTTCTCCCTGARAAGTGAATAGCAGAGGAGGAATTTTAAAGAGCCCTTTTAAAACCTGAGTGGTATGGAGAAAATTATAGTTTACTTCATGTTCTCTTTCAACACCAGAAGTAGGGGACAATAATGAAACTWCCAGGCTACAGGTTCAGAGCCAAAAACAAGAGGATACTGTCCCTTGTGTAATGTAAAATTAGGCTGTGAAATTTCTTCCCATGGGATGCTGTTATAAGTTTATGTGGGTTCAAGAAGTGATTAGGCAGATTCATAGAAGAAAATRTGCTAAGGACTATTAAATGCATACACACAATGCCTGTCTGAGGAATTCCTGGGTGAAAAGTCACAGAGGATGGGCAAATGTCAGCCCATGCTGACTCAGTTCTTTCTCTTTCTTAGGAATCCTTTTCTGGCCAAYGTCAGGGATGGCATAATGTGCAGAAGAAAATTTGGGTCCCACCTGAAAAAGCTGCTGCCTCCTGAAGAGAAATGGACTTGTGCAGGGGTCTAGCTGTGAGACAGACAGGCTGAACGATGAATGTGGAGCAGAAGGTGCTAGCACAGGATAACAATGACCCACTGATGAGAAATGCAGCTCAGGAGTAGCAGATCAGCTCTCAGAGCACTGCTGACTTCTGCTTGAGTTGGAAATCTTAGAAACTGCACTGTGAGCCCTTCAGAATTCTTGGCRGAATTGGGAATGCACAATCCAATAGATTAATGCTTTGCTGCAATTTTTGGAGCTCAGCTAAAGGCATATTCAAAGACCTCAATGTTCAGATTGTGAGTAGTCTCATCCCTGTTCAACAAAGTCATGAGGCTCAGGAATAACCAGGATCCTGTGAGGAAACTCTGTTGAAAGGAGTTCACATCCAGATGTTTGTCTGATCCATATATTCAATGAAGAAATTTTATTGAGTGTCTTCTTTTTAAACTGTGGTTTTAGCTCTCCTTTACATCACAGTGCAACCTATGTGTCCCAGAGTAAAACTTTATTTTTGGCAACATTATAATCATAGAGTCAAGTTTTGGAGGAAGGCAGAGTGAGGCAAAGTCCTCATGYATCATGGCTTAGATGGAACAGGTGCTTTTAAAGTGCAAATCCAAACTTGTTTATAGTTTTTGKCTGAACTTAGTTGTTATTTAGGCCTTAATGACCTAATGATGCCATTATAAATATTTGTGCAGATTTAAGTGAAAAGCAAATAATTTAGCTTTTTTTATTTAAAAAAATAAAAGGCAAACATGTGTCCACAATCAAAGCAATGATAAATCAAACTTTAAATTAAACCATGCCAGTTCTATTTGCCAACATGCCAACAGTTACTTGAGAGTAAATTCAAAGTGCATGTTCTTGAAGATTGCTTACAGTGATCTGCTTGCAGAGTTTGCAAATACAATGATTTCCTCATTTGTTGAGTGACAGCTAACASAGTAGCCTGGCTAACATACATCAGCCTTCCTTTCTCCAAGCTCTGAGGTGGGGTAGCATTAATGGAGGATATAGAACAGGCAATTTTGGGAGAGTAAATTGCATCACTAATTTTTCTGAKAAATGTTCCTTTTTATTGTTTTTTTTCTTTTCTACACAAATTGTCGATTAATAGGTTATGGCTAAAATTATGTGCTGAAGCTGAACAATTTCTGCCACTGTGTCTATCATGAACTCTTTTCTATGAATGTATGATTGACTAAGGTCAAGCAGCTTTGCCTACACACATATGTTATGTGCATTGTTTCTTTTCCATCATTGGTTGGCAGGAAATCTAAGAGTAAAATCTGGAAAAACAGCTCTGAAACCAAATTCTGAGTCTGTCTGCTGATTGATTCAATTATATTTTGTTGTCTAAGCTTTTTGAAGTGCATTACATGTTGCCTTCCAAAAGACATCATTCACAAGGAACCTGGTAACTCTTCATCTCAAAGGCTGGRGAAAATCATGAGCTCAAGTATAGGAGCCTTCAGATCCATTTTCCATGCCATTTAAAATTAATATTGCTCTTTGCCTAAACACTCTGGACAATCCATTTTTCTTATAAATATATTTTAGAATCAGGGATTACTGTAGGTTAGGASGTACCTCTGGAGACCTCCAGTTCAACCTCCTGCTCCATGCAAGACTCATTTCATATCTGGGTCAGTTTGCTTGAGGGTTCTCTCTATGAATGGAGAAATCACAGCCTGCCTGGACAACCCATTCCAGTGCTTAGCTGGACATTGTGAGAAATGCTTCCTTGCAAATAGCAGAATTTTTCCTTACTGCAACCTGTGTCTGATGCTTCTCATCTTTTCATCTGCACCCCTGAATAGAATCTRTCTCTATCATTTCTATAAGCACACACCAGGAGTTAATGAAGTCTTTGGCCTCAATAAGAGCAAATATGAAATATTGGAAGCCATACCTGTCTGGATAAAATTATGTCAGAATGAGAGCTACTTATAAARTTAATCATTGGGGTATTATCCTAGTTCCAGTGGCAAAAGTCATCAGCACAGATGTCATTGTGACAGGACACATGAAAACATAAAAGTAAAGAGAGTGAACAGACATATTTCATGCATGGCATAGTTTCTATGTCTCTAAAGCTTCTTGTTGCAGCAAAGTTCTTTTCCTCTCCAAAATACCCCAATGCCACTACTGCGTGCACGTGCAATCCTCACAGATCCTGTCTCAAATATCCTTGACTTTCTGCAATTTCCAATACTTCCATGGCATTAAAAGACTCCCACACAGACCATCAGAGACAAAGCAGCCAAACCCCACCCTGTCCCACTAAAACTGCAGTGCCTTTGTTCTGTGGGAAATCTCCTCCASAGGCCACAGCACAGGCAATGTGATAGCAGGATCATTGCAGAGTGGTTTACTCTAGTCCCTACACTGCTTGTAATTGCCAAGGAGGATTTTTCAGATGAGATTAGCACAGACTTTGGGGATATACAGTTACAGAGTTCTGGGCTTTAATGGTGCCAGTGGTGCAGAGYGCTCTGCCTGCTGGCTGGTGCTGGGGCCCTGAGGGACAGGCTTTGCTAATGCTCCTGGAGGGCACTGGGGTGGGAGTTTTCCATCCTCCTGAAGGCAGCTGAACACCAAGTTTAGCTGTCCAAGGGACTTCTCAGCTCTCTGTCCCTGCTCCYCTTTCCCACACTGGGAACAGCAAGACCTCAGTATGGTCATTAATATTCAGACTTGTTGGTGTAAAATTAGTTTTACCCTTTATGGGGTACACTCAGAAAAGGACACTGAATGTCTCAGAAAGCACACTCAGTTCAGTTATTGCTATCAGTACTGAGATGTTAATTTCTGAAAAAAACCAAGTATCAAATGATTCATTTCTGCATAGGCAAAGATTAAAAAACCCTGTTAAATACCAAAGCCTTTATTCTCCTGTGTGTGCTAACCTAGCCCTTCAAGGAAATTTTTGGCACATGTGTGTCACTAATCAGACCTATTCTCATTAGAGTACAGCTGTTTTAGCATCTTTCTGTAACCCTCATGGATCTCTCCAAGGCACTGAGTCAATAAGTGATTTTAAATGAACTGCTCTCTCCAGATCATGCACTGGGGGGTCTGTGATGGGTCTCTCTCACAGGGAAAAGGAGGCCACAGGCAGAGCAGGGCTGGATGCTGGCCCTTCATTACTGACCTTGAATCTCCTTTAACCARCACTGTGAGCAGACAAAGAGCCACCACGTGGACCAGGAGGACAGGAAGGTGGGTTAAAGCAATCTTGGCTCATATCGGTTGTTGTGATGAATTCAGGCATCTGGAACAGGAGCCAAGACAAATYAATGTGTGGTGGTGTTGAATGGAGGCACTGGAACACTTGTCCCCAGATACTAAACTGCAGCAACCAGTGAAAAGCATTCTCTGCTGGCTCAGTAGTGACAAATTATTTCAGTTAGGTTCAGAGCTAGCTGGTAACTATTCCAGCTGGCATATGTTAAGTGCTAGGCACCTTCATTGCACTGGATGCTGATGTTAAATTATACTAAAAGAGGGGCTCTGTTAGCAGTCTGGCCATTGACTTTAATGAAATAGCTAATTTGATCATTTTAATTATGAGTTGAGGCAAAGCAAGTGCATAAATGTTAAAATATCATTTCATGCCAGTAGAGAGAAAAGTTGACATTTACTTTAACTAAGAACTAGATTGCTGAGAATGAAGGGAGAGATAATGAGGAAATGCAAAGGAAAATAGGAATGAAAAGGTGAGACAATCTGAAAGCTGACAAGACACTAGAAGGACATGACCTGGAGCTAGAGAGGGCTGGAAAAACCTTCAGGCTGGGAGTACATGAGAAGTTTAGTGAAAAGGTTCCATGTGCTTTTTTAGTCAGGAAGAATCTYGGTGCTGAAAATGGAGCCTCTGTTTCCTGCAGTTCTGAAACAAAGCATTGGATATCATGCAGACAGCAATATCTCTGGATTCTCTTCTGAATGGAATTATTTCTGCATTTGTAAAGCTAAATTTGATCAAATTCCTACAGGAAGAGAAGCAGGCACACAGACTGTCTTTTTGTTTGTTGGTTTGTTTAAATAAATAAAACCATACTTTCACTGTGACAGGCTAACAGCTACAACAGGCTTCCAACAATGTTAGCAGAGAACAGGTTTCTAAGGGCGAAAGGAAAATGGGATGACACAATCCCTTCAATACCAGAAGCAGGGCAGAATTACCAAAGCACTGCAATTGCAAACCAGTGAGGCACCAAAGTACCTCCTCCTCCATAGACTGAGTTCTTTGTCTGCTCTAGCCCTTTATGAGGTGTGTGGACTTTATATGAATCATCTAAATTCCCTAAGTGAACTTGTGACATAGAAATTCTAACACTGGTCTCACTGAAGGCCAAAATGTTGGTGCCCAGACTTGGCAGGGGTGTCAGTCACTCTCTGTTTGGGGCTCATTTAGAGCTTGGATGGACATGGGGCTGTGAGAAGCCTGGCTATGTCTGAAGGTGGGYGCACTTCTGCTTTATATACCTTATGGTAGAGCCATAAGATTTTCCAATAGTTTTTCTTTTAAACCATTTTTTGTCTTTATCAAGAGCTGGGGCCTGGTGCTGCCATTCCCTAGACAGACCTAACTGGGTCTGGGAAAGTTGCTGTTAATTGCTGTTAATCAGCACCCTCACCAGGAGATCCTGAATGGTRTCTGATGGGAATTCAGAGCTGGAGGAAAGTTTCTTCATCAGAAATTTCTCATGAGAACATGTTTCCTTACAAAAKAAATTCCCTGTTTCTAATAAATTTATTAGCAATATTGCAAAAAGAGAATGCTTGCCTCACATTAAGAATTCTTGCTCTTCCTAATCCAGCAGATAGAAATTCCCCAAGATCTTACATTCTAGAGGACTGCTTTGATCTTCCATTAAAGGTATATAATATYTGACAATTTCAGTGGTTTATCACCTGCATAGCTGGATGCAGTGAATGGATTGGGTCAAATTCCCAGCAGGTGTAAATKACACTGTTGGCAGCTCTGAAGCTGCATTTTCTCCAGTTTCTGTCAGCTAAAGATTTTGGTTTGGCTTTGAGATTATCATATGGTGGTTTGAAATCTTGTTTGTGTGGGCCTGACTGGGGAACAGTCTCAAGGAAATCTGGTTCCCATAAGGGCTGGACAGGTACTTGGGGAAGCAGATTTGGCCTTTGTGTCTGCATTGCTCTTGGTTGAGGTTTCTGATCTGCACAGGTTTCCYGTGGGCAATGCTGTAATTTCTCTAAGATGCAGTTTCCTGTCTGGAAGATGAGGGTAGTAATTCAGTAATTCAGCACTGAATTTCTCCTCAGTCAAGTGATGCAAGGAGAAATCCATTAATGCAAGGCAATTGGGTAATAGGGTAATGGTGACTATGAGCATCATGAATACCTGGATTTAGTCCTGCAGAGATGCGCTCTTATATTTATAGGGAGATAAGAGCCCTGCTTTTCTATCTGTTACTGAACCATTTGACATTCTGTGTTGAAAAGGCACAAGACAGGGAAATAAATATCCTAATTGCAGTTCCACAGAAGAATCATGTGGAAATAAAGAATGGAAAATTGAAAAATGCTGTTTTAACTTCTGTTGTCATTTGTTCTGCCAAGCTATGTGAAGGTTTTGAAAAATAAAAGTGYTATTTTGTGGCTCCTGCTCTCCCTCTGTAATCATCCCCTTTCTCTTCTCTAAAGCATCATGACAGTGTGTCAGTTAATAGTGATCTTACATAGAATTAAATTCTCCCTCTCTCCTCAGATCCCCTAGATTCAGCTCCAGGTCAGGCCTGGAGCTCCTACTCTATTCCTCAACTGCAGAAGTTGTGCTAGGATGGATTTAATGACATATTCATAATAGATGCTTTGGGCTAAATCCTAAATGTCTTTTCGTTCATTCTCAGTCTCTGCTCATGCAAACTGCCAGTGAAACCAGACATTTCCACCAAACTCTGGCTTTGATTTTCCAGACTTCAAAACACATAGAGAATCAAGCCCTGAGTAAGATTCTTCTTCCCATAAGTGAGGAAGCTGTAGCCCAGGGGAGTGCGGAGCTGTCCCATGCTGCAGAGCCAGGAACACAAACCTCTGCTGGCACCCATGAAGGTCATCCCAAACTGTTGTCCTGTGTCATGACRGAAATGATTCTCCCTGAGGATTTGTGTGAGCTGGTGGCATCAGGAGTCAGCAGGCAAACTGCATCCAGGGAAGTGAGAAGCATGGAAAGAGGCACGGAGTCAGGAGAGGAAGAGCAAGATAAACAGAGTACGAGGGCCAGAGTAACTGCGAGGTGGGAGGAGAAGCTGAAYGATGGCGGAGGATGTGATAACAGATGAGGCTGCTATAAGAAGCCTTAACTATTAGTAGTGTATCAGTCTTCTGTTTTACTTAGCAGTGTGCTGGAAAGTGTGATGAATTCAGTCTTGTGTAGCCTGTGGAGGGATGGTGCTGTGTGTGTTTGAAATGCAGAATGTGCCACGGTCTGGAGCGTACCTCAGCCCCAGTTTTATCTTGCACACCTGACACTTGCTGCAGTGGGAAGTGGAGTGCAGTTTATTTCACAATATATGAAAAACATTCAATCATGTGCCCTGCTGTCTCATCCTCTGCTGTGCTAAGAGGACGAGATTGATAGTAAGTGGTCTTATGAAGCTATCAAGCAGCTTCATATTCAGAGCTCAGATTTCTGCCTTTTCAGTCTGCTCAAAAAAGCCCTTTGCAAGACTTTCCAATCTGCCCAATGGATCTTTTCAATCTGCCAGAAATGATTTAACCTTGCCAAGGCATGATCTTCAGAGAAAACCAAAAAGTCCCTAGCCCCTCCTTCCCCATCTCCTTTTCATGACTTGGCAGGCCAGAAATATCATTTGCCATTGTCTCATAAACTTTTGACCTGCCACTCTTGTGGGTTATTTAATTGGTTTCAGAGCAGGTCCAGTGAGGAAGAGCCCAGCAGTGCCCTGAGCACACACAGGAGACCCAGGGCCAGCACCATTCATGCTGCATGGCCACAGTTAACCACAAGCTTTTCACTGGCCAGGCAGCRTTGCCCGGGCTGTGAGGAGGTGTGAGCAGCCACTGTCTAGCTCAGCTGGCACCAAGTCCTGAAAGCAGAAGTGTGGCTGTCCAGCAGAAGCCTCGTGCTGCAGTCAGACAGCTTGCTTTGCTGGTGGGGAAAAGCTCCTAAGCTTATGCAAAGCTCTGCTTTGCAGGCAGGATCTGCAGACACTTGCAAAGATGCCCTTCCACTATAGTTTAGCAGTAGAGAAATTAATCCACTCCAGATATAAAATTAATCTTAGGGAATGTCTGTTTAAACAGTAAGTTTCCCTCCTAAAATGTCTTTTCAGGAGAATGGCTGGGAGGTGTTTTAKCTTTAATGCCCCTCAGATATTGGAACACACAAGGGTTCTTCAGCTGCACTAAGGCACACTGGGAACAGAAAACTGAAGATCTGGTGGAGGTCTGGCTCTTTTTTTTCTGCTCACATATCTTCTCTTGTCATGCAAGTACAGGCAAAAGTCTCTGCAGTGTGATGTCCATGCAAGAAAAAAGCCTTAGCAAGAGATGTGCTCAGAAATCTTCAAGGCACACAGTTCAGGTCTGAGAGTCCACTTTATTATGCCAGTATCAGGCCAGTGATAACTTCACTGGACATAATGTGCCTTTCCCAAAATCCCCTGGGTTTGGAACGTTGCATGACAGACTGCCTGTCCCCCTGAGGAAAATAAAATGCGGGTGCTATCTGTTCYCTCCTCTACTTTGTTGCCTTCAAGAAAAAATGCCAAGAGGATTCATCCAGAGTCTCCAGACAGCTGGAAAAGCTGCAGACACAGCTGAAGTGGACATTGATAAACATTTTCTGAGTTCTGACTGCAATTTTTTTCTGCCCAGTGTCAAATGACTGATTGTACCATCTCCCTCCTAGCCCCACATCCTCAGCATCCAATTTCTCTGTTCACTTCCTTCCTCAGTCTCCTACATCTTCATTCCAGTCAGCTTTTTCCCCCATCTACCTTAGATCCCCTGCATGATGACCTTTGCTGTCATCCTTTTCACTCTCTTTGTGCATTCTGCCCTTACCACCAATCTTTTTTGTCTTGCACTTCTATAGTGTGAGCCACCAGTGGCAGCCATCCCTTTTCTAGTCTGGTCCTTCAGTGTGGACTTACAGAGCCTGGTTGGCAGTTGAGCATCTCTAAACTTTCTAGTCAGCACAGTTTTTAAACTTCTACTTTGGTGACTTAGATGCATTACACAGAATCACAGAATCACAGAATATCACAGAATATCACAGAATCACAGAATGGGTCAGGCTGGAAAGGACCATGGTGGGGTCACCAGGTCCAACCTCCCTGCTCCAGCAGGGCCATCCCAGAGCACAGGCACAGGATTGTGTCCAGAGAGGTCTGGAATATCCACGGAGGGAGATTCCACACCCWCTCTGGGCAATCTGTTCAGGGCTTGGTCACTGCACAGGGAAGAAATAATTCCTCATGTCCAGGTGGAACCTCCTGGGCATCACTTCCTGCCCGTTCCTCTTGTCCCATTGCTGGGCACACYGAGCAGAGCCTGGTCCCTGCTCTGAGCCCTCCCTGCAGACACTGACAGACAGGGATGAGGTCCCCTCTCAGTTGTATCTTCTTGAGGCTGAACATCCCCAGCTCCCTCAGCCTTTCCTCATAAGAGAGATGCTCCAGTCCTTTAATCATATTTTATTGTCCTCCAGTGGCCCAGATCCAGGAGCTCCAAGTCTCCTTGTCCTGAGGAGCCCAGAACTGGACACAGCACTCTGACTGTGCCTYGCTAGGGCAGAGTAGAAGGACAGGATCACCTCCCCTGATCTGCTGGCAAAGCTCTTCCCAATGCACCCCAGGATCCCCTGGGCCTTCTTGGCCAAAGGGCCCTGCTGGCTCAGGGACAGCCTGTTGCCCACCAGGACCCCCAGGTCCTTCTCTGCAGAGTGGTTTTCCATCAGACCAGCTCTCAGCCTGTGCTGGTGCCTGATTATTCCTTCCCAGGTGCAGGATCCATGTACCTCTGTTGGATTTCAGACAGCTCTTCCCGGCCCATCTCTCCCACCTATTGAGGTCCTTCTGCATGGCTGCACAGCTCTCTGGGGTATTGGCCACTGCTCCCAGCTTTGTGTCATCAGCAAACCTGCTGAGGAGGCATCTGCCCCTCATCCAAGTMTTTTAGATCTAAGTTAAAAAACACCAGGCCCAGTATTGGACCCTGGGGGTATTATGGATTTGTCAAAAAAAAACAAGTCTCAGGATGATGAGATGTGACACCATGAAGATATACAGGCAGCAGTACCATGCTAAGTTGTCAACTTTTGTAGCCAAGAGAAACAAACCCACAGAAATTCTTGCTGTGTTGTGAGCAGCCACAAGGAAGAAATGCTGTCCCAAAGCACTGCTCTGTARCAATCAGGATATAGCAATCTGCATTTGGTTCATGCTCTGCCCCTAACTCATTTGTTGGGCTTGTAACCATATAACAATGCTGTGCTTCAGAGCAACCATCTGCAAACTGAGCGTAGTACTTACTGAATCACAGGCATGTTGTGAGGCTTCAWCAATCAATTGTGGTTTTAAAAGGAGTCTCAACTCCTGGCCCAAAAGTGTAAATCATCATAATCTATATCCTTGTTAGATTTTTTTWATACAGGACTTATTTTTCTATTCTTTTCTCATAACAAATGTATACCAGGTCAATTCTCAGTGGGTTATTCCTGATTTAAATGTGTGCAAGGGAGCTAAGAAGCAAATCTCTCATCTTCAGACAGAGGAAGGCTCTTAATAATGTAGCCATTTACACACCCTCAAAAATGGAAGCTGTTTAAGAGCTTTGTTTGACTTCAACAGCAGGAAAATGTGCACCTCACTTTGCTCAGCATCAATCCTTTTAAAAGCATATTGTGTGTTTACAAGCTGTCTTGAGCACTGAAATTGGTTTTAGATCTGGGCAGTTATTAAAGGTTCACTTTCCTTCCCTCCTCCAGTTTCAAACTAAGTGATAATATGAGGTAGTGGGAAATTGTCTCCAGGAGCTGGTACTGCCTTTGCCCTGACTCTGAGTTTCTCAGGAAAGGTTTTCACTGCAGTAAATATCCTGCCTGRTCTCTACCAGTAACACTATAATCTTCCTTTCAAAGAAACAGTTCAGCTTTTTGTGTATATACAGGTTGGAATTTATTTTGGAAAATACCCGTAAGAGACCCTGGCAGAGCTAAATGTAATCGAATTAGCTGAGGTTTAAGCTGCTGCTATGGTCTTGCTTCCATTTCAACACAGTCAGATACAGTTATAACAATGTTCAGCACCAGCTTTTTAATTGTTAGTCAGTCCAACCACTGTCTGAATTTGTAGAGATAAAGCTGGCGCTTCCAGCATGTCTGTGGAGATGAGGGGAGAAGCTTTTCTTCCACTTGCTCCTCAACAGATTGGCTTGGTTGGCCTTAAGGTAGAGCTCAAAGCAGCATCCACAAATGGAATATTCAGGGATTTTGTTGGAATATTCAGGCCATGGACCACTGAATGGCAGGAGCTGCAAGTGGAGGCAGTGGGGACACCCCACCAGGTGCCATTGAAGTTTGTCAGATCTGGGCTAAGGTTGCACCTGGGTACCCCATTCCTCCCAAAGCGTTTCCATTACTGGGAGGCAGTCAGGTCATAAACAATGGGAGCAGAGGCCAGAAAAAAATATGTTAAAACAAAATGCACTGTGAAAATGATKGAGGTAACTGGAGGGTGAGTGTATTCATGTGTCCTCAAATAGCAAAAAAAAAATAGAAGGAGATGCGGCAGACCCCACTCAATCTTTTCCAAACAAAAAGGATGAGTATACATTAACCATTTATTCCAAGGAGAAAAAAGCTGAATCCTGCTGCTCAAGCAATCAAAAGAGAGAAGTAAGATAAAGCAGAAAATTTCATTCACATTTCATTCAGCATTATTCTAAATATTCTAAGCAAATTTTTGGGGGGACAGAAAAGGACAATTCCACAGTAAATAYACATGACAGCTCCTATTTTGCCTTTACTGTGGCATTCCATTAGTAACAGTTGCAGCTTCTTGCACTAGCTAGCAAGCCCCCTCAGCAACTGCTTTCCTTCTTCAGTGGTGGTTTTAATGAAATGCACATTTTCCACCACTTCATTCAGAAATTGTTGCACCAAAATACAGTACCCATTGCTGCAGGAAGATGTCTCTCCCAGAGCTCTGCATCTCTGCAGCTCAGTTACCTCTGGTGACAATGGTGAGARCTGTACCTGTTCAGGGCTCTTCCTTTTTACCTTGACAGGGTTTTCCTCAAAGACTTATTCTTCATCAGGGGCAGGTTTGGTATGGGAAATATTCATTTAAAATATGCATCAAATATCACATTGAGGCATCAGCTRCAGTAAATGCAAAAGTGACAGTCACACTGTGAGCATTTGGTAAGCTACAAATAGACCTGGAAGTCACAGTGGCTCAGGAAACTTAGATGGAGTCGATTCAGTAAGAAATGCATCCATATCCAACACCTTTGCTGCATTAATTCCTCCAAGCAGCTCACTCCTCTATAGTGTGCCTACAAGACGTGCATACATTACTGTCAGTGACTGATGCTGTCCCCGTGGCTGCTCATGTTTAATGAAAGCTTTGTGCCTATATATAAATTCTGTGCTGGAGTGAAATATCTTCCAAATCCCTCACAGCAGTTCTGGAAGAGACCTTTGGCTTGTACACTGAGAAGTGAACTCACCCTTTCTGCCTCGCACAGGCTCTGCAGAATAAAAATGATACACCAGGATAAAAATAGAACAGAAGAGACTATTTAGGTTGGACCAGCTGCTCACATTCCTGCCACCTAGGTGGATTTAATATTAGCAAATTCCCTGTGAAAAGAAACGAGTGTGGGAAAAATACGAAGCGTAGGTCTGATTCTGTTCTTTTTTTTTTTCTCCCACGTGTGAAGTTGCTTCACACAAGCACCCTCTCCCTAAGTCAATGAGACTCTTGGTGCATGTTTTCTGTCACTGCTGATTACTTGCAAGAGGACTGTCATGTTGCAGGCACGGGGGGGGATGGAGGCAGGAATTAAAGCACCAGTCCCCTGTTCCACCTGCCTCTCACAAACACTGCCTGGGGAAAGGAAGGCTGCGGAATCATGTGAGCCCTGCCCGAGTGTATCCCACAGCGGTTGCACTCCTTTGAACATCAATGGGAGGAAGGTACAAAGAGGAAAATGAGAGCTGCACAGGGAAGGTTCCCTCCTCCATCATTTTCCAGAGCTACTGCTCTGAGGACACAGGTGCACTCACCCAGTAACCCGAGCTCAGCTTCCTCTTGCACTCAGCTGACTGAGTCCATGGTCCACAAGCACTTCAGTGACTGAGCAAATGCACACAGCTGGCAGAAGCAAAGGACGTGAAGAGAGCCTGTGAAACTAAAGGGAGCTCTGACTCCTTACAATYCAGTCACTAATACTTGCCATCATAATCTTTGTGTTCCTGATAACAGCCTGATCCAAAGGCCACCAGAACTGATAGATATGGCTGTGACAGGCTTTGAGTCAGGCACTGCATTTAACTGAACCACTTCCCAGTCCTTAAAATTGCAATGTTCACTTCACTGCTGCAGCTGCATTGTAAAGGACAGATTTCATTCATGGCCAGATCATTTAATGAATGAATTTTRTAGATTGCAGGGAAGAATTTTTATGGGGGACCTCTGGTGATTCTTAATGACTGAAATTGCAGTGTCTTTCTTATATATTGCCTGTCTCATTAGGTCTTGGAATTGTTACAGATTTGCAGCCCTCCTCTCATGTGAACAGCACGGCAACAACTGCTCCTTGTGTGTGACCACCTTCTGTGAATTGTCACTTTAAAGAACATCCRCAGCAAAATTCAACACAGTGACTCTTTTATAGTAGTAATTCAAAGAAATCCCCCAAAGGGCGAGAGACATTTTATAGGGCAAAGTGAGTCAGGGCTACACCTCTGCTTTGCTCACCTGTACACATGGACCCTCTTACTTAGTAGAGATGGGAGAGCCACATGGAGATGTCATTTTATGGCCCTGCACTGRGAAGAGTGGCTAAAACCAGAGCAACCCTCTTGAACTTCAAAGTCTCTACCAAAGTCTCTTCCTGTTGGCATGGAGAAATTGCAGTGTGTTCTCCATTCCAGCCCAGGGCCTGGGGACCACTGAAGGAAGCTTGGAAAAAACATATAAAAGGGAGCACCTTTCCTTCTCTGAAGAGCGGATCCATTGATCCATCCATCTTCAGAAAGGATGAGAATTTTTCATAGAATCATAGAATGGTTTGGGTTGGAAGGAGACCTTGAAGATCATCTCATTCCAACCCTCTTGACATGGGCAGGGACATCTTCAATGAGACCAGGCCAGACTCTGAGCTCCATCCAACCTGCCCTCAGCTTGAATTTTTGCTGAGGAAGCAAAAAGCTTCAGCTGGGTTCAGGAAGAGGAGGAAAAGTGCTTGGGAGAAAGATCTGTCATGGGTCRCTGGATAGAACACATAAATGAGAACTCAGAAAATCCACTGACTTAAGGTAGTCTGAGGTCGGGAGAGTATTTAAGGAGATGAAAAAGAACTGCACATACTTGTTCCATTGGCATTTCTCCCTTGTGCCTGCACAGTCTCTGTGGATGAGCAGCTTCTGGGCTCAATGAACCTTGGCCTAAATCAGAACTGCTGTTCTGGTCATCTTCATGCCACCATTTTCAGAGAAAGAAAATGGTTTCTTAATAACCTGTTAAAAAATAAACAGGTTAGGTCTTCCTTTTAGTACTGATCATATTTTTCAGTTATTTYTTCTTGTTTTGGGGGATTTTTTCCTTTTCTGGTTTGTTGTGACTCCTGTGATTCATCTGGAAGASGGCTCATGGATTGGCAGCTCTCAACCCATTCTTGCACAGAGAGAGAAATCAGATTTCTCTCAAGGAGAACCTCTGTCAGGTCCAAGGATGGACAGGAGAACAATTCCCAATCCAAGTGCCTTGAGGCTGGCTCCTGCCTTTGTTGCAGAGTGAACTCAAGGTAAAACAGGAGAGCTGCTGTGATACARCAGCACCCATACCCTCTTACCTAAAACGTGGGAAATTTCAAATTCCACTTGGCTTTTTGTGGAGACAGTAGGTGCAACTTTGGGTTAGTAGAGCTGTCAGCAGCCAGGGCACCCACTGCACATCTCAGAGATGTCTTCCAGCCTGTGTTCTCTCCCACAAATTAGACTTAACCTGAGAGGAGCTAAGTTACGTCTTGTCCCTTTAACTTTCCTTTTGATGACTAAACATAGTTTGCTCCTTTGGTAGCTCCATCTGAAACAGAATAAAATACTATTTATTTATTTATTTATTTATTTATTTATTTATTTATTTATTTTTAAGCTTATGGAGAAAACTATTTTCCAGGAACTTTTAGTCACTTCTGTCTATATTAAAGAAAAGCTCTTCACTCATCATTTACCCCTCCAAATCTTTTCCTGCCAGAGATATTTTCTAGATTCCTCTTTACAGTTTCCTTTTCTTTAGGTCATGCTGTACACCCCAGGTCCAAATCCTGCACTCAGGATGAACTTTCTGTTCCTGGGTGTGTCTCTGCCTCTCACTTGGCTGAAGCCTGCCACTTCAGCAGAGCCTGTAAGCTGAGCCRCAGACCATCCTGCCCAACATCAATCCCTCTACCTTGGAGTTTGCCTGACAGCTCTGCTGTAGATGGAAGGATTGAAGGACACTCCCCTTTGCAAGTTATTTTCTCTGTGGCTCAAATATGTATATGGTGTTGAGTCTGGATGAGCAAAGACTGGTCCTCAGAGGTGGGTACTCCCTTGGTAACAGGGTCAGCAAAAAAGATGATCTACTTCCATCGATTCTTATGGAAGTGAATAGATGCTTAAAAAAATAGCTGTTACTTTTCTCTAAGCAATGTTGAAACATTTGTGAGTACACAGAACAGCATGTATTTTCTGTTCCAAAACCCCAGTAAAATGTCAATATTCAGATATTTCTCCAGAAAGCACCACASCAATCAGCATCTTGTCACTGCCGCCTGACCAAAGGAAGGCTCTGAGCTCATGGCYGTGCCTGTGCCCCCACAATGTCACACTGCTCTGTGTCCCAAGTCCCACAGAGCCCTCATCCCTTCCCAGCTGCCCACAGGCCCCGCTTTGGCCTCCTGTTAACCATCACTTTCAGCTGAAGGTTAATTACTCCAGGGGACATTTCTATCCAAGCTGTTGCCYGCAGGTTGCAGTCCCTGCCTGAGTCCTATTTTTAGACCATCTCCTTCCTTGCTATTGATCTCAGCCACCCTCTGTTAATTAGATACACACAACACACACAGCATTTGCAACTCATTTATCAATTCTGTTCAGCACCTCCCTCCCCTGAGATGTAATTTGGAGCCCTCCTTGAATCATGCTATTGATCTTTCCCAGCAACTTTGCTATAGGATTCTGTGTGTTGCAAACTATTTATAGATTCCTCTTCTCCTGCTCTCCCTTGAGGAATCAGAAACGGGCAAAGGTAATCAGACTTCTATATTTAAAGAGTTGATCGAAAMCAGATATTTCCTCTTTTCTCCACCTTTCTCCTCCTTCCCTTTGTTGCTGATCTGTACACACTTCTTTTGGCAGGTGAGACCTTGCTCCGTGTCATGCTGTAACGATTCTGGTAACTCTCAGGTGATGTGATTCAGAATTTGCCCTGGGTGAACTCTTGTTTGCTGAATTGATGAAATGAATTCTYCCTCCTCCCTGCATCCATGAGTTTCTCAAAGGGCCTTGTGACCAGCTTCATCCATTCAGCTTGGGGTGCACCTTTCAGAGGGCCTCAGTCTTGGAGATTGACTGCTGATCTGATCCACCTACAAGACACTGGGTTCCCTTTGCCCCTTCACGCCTCAGGAAGGGCATCCAAAGGCTTTAGGCCAGGAGTGAGACAGACAGARTTGCTTTTATGGATGGAGAATTAGAGTAATGAGCCCTGTGGTCCTAGGACTTGAGAAAGACCTAAACCAAGGGAATGTAACCTGAGGCTCAGAGAAATCAGGACCAGCTCATCCTTCACTGGGTAAGGCTAAAAACCCCAGCTCTAATGCAGGAGCATACCTGCAATTATGAGCAAGGCAACAGCAGGAGGGTCAGCCTTKTCTCAGGGAGTACAAAAAAGCATCCTCAGGCTCCTGTGGTAACACCTGCTGCTGGAAACCTGATGGTGAACGAGAGGCAGGATGTGGCTAGAGGAGCTGAGGGATTGCAGCCTCCACAGGGCAGTGGTTCAGGAACCATGGGGCTGGGGATGGAGCCTGTGGAGCCAGACTGGCTCCTCTGAACCATTGGGAGCATTTTGCTGCGTGTATGTAGGTTGTATGCAACGAGTACAGAATCACAGAATGGTTTCAATTGGAAGGARCATTAAACATCATCCAGTTCCACCCCGTGACATTGGTCTGAGTGCCTGCCTGTGTTTTGGAGGATATGCTGAGGCTGGGGAAGGGGCTTTGCTGTGTGGAGGGTGGTGGTGTGGCCAGGTTTTGGAGTGTGTGATGCTGTGGCACATTTGGCTGGGGACCTGAGGGAATTTTGATGTGTGGGGCTGTGGTATGTGTGGCTGTGGTGTGCCGAGGCCAGTGTGTGTGTGTGTGGAACTGTGATCTGTGGATTTCTGTGTGCATGGAGTATCAGCACATGACGTGCAGGTGTGGTGTGTGTGACTGTGGGGTGAGATGCTTGGGGCATGTAGGGCTGTGCAGGTGTGTGCAGGGGGGCCATGGTGTGTGGCACTGAGGGTGTGTAGGGCTGTGCAGATGCGTGCATGGGGGCCATGGTGTGTGACACTGAGGGTGTGCAGGGCTGTGTGTGTGCGTGTTCGG